>WNGS01004946.1:1060696-1073196 GCA_020271785.1 Procambarus virginalis
AGAGGGAGGGTTGAGAGAGAGAGAGAGAGAGAAGAGAAGGAAGAGAGAGAGAGAGAGAAGAGAGAGAGAGTAGAGAGGAGAGAGAGCAGATATCTGTGTGTGTTGTGGTGTTCTATTGTGAAAGGAGATGTGCAGATTGAGGAGGCCAGAGTTAACGTATGCGTGGGGAGAGGATGAAAGAGAGGTGGGTAGGGGTGAGGGAGAGGGGGTGAGGGCAGAGGGAGTTAGAGGGAGAGTGGTGATGAGGGAAGGGGAGGATAGGGGTGAGGATAGAAGGAGAGGGTGGTAGAGAGGTAAGACAGAGGTAGCAGTGAGAGATAGGGCAAGGGAGAGAGAGAGAGGCAGAGAGATAGAGTAGAGATCGGAGAGAGAGAGAGAGCTAGAGAAGGGGGGAGAGAGAGAGGAGAGGAGAGGAGAGAGGAGAGCATGACCGGGGAGAGAGAGATGAGAGATGTAAGAGACGAGATTTAGCCCGCTCTTCCCTGATACCCACTAGTTGAATGGGAGTTTCACGAAACACATGCGAGGTGTGTGTGTGTGTACTCACCTAGTTGTGCTTTTATTGCGGGGGGCTTGAGCTCTTGGCTCTTTGCGGTCTCCGGCACTCTCAACTGTGTACATGTAAGCTAGGTGATAGCAGGTGGTCCTGAGCCTATGGGCTCTATCATATCTACCACTTAAAATTGTCGTATGGGACGTCAGCCTCCTACCATGCATACTTCCTAATGCTCTGCATTTGTCAACCACTCTGACAACTAAAAAGTTCTTTCTAATATCATCGTGTGGCTCATTTGGCCACTCAGCTTCACACCACTGTGCCCCTAGTGGTGATCTGCCCCTATGTGTTAAATAGCCTGTCCTTTATAACCCGTGTCGATTCTCCTTGAGGAATCTTGCAATATGGTGATCATGGTGCCCGCACAGCTAACTCCCCATCTTCTTCCAATGAGTGAGGTATTATAATTTCCTCCAGTGTCATCTGCCTCCGTGTCTCTATACGCATTCTCTGTCTCGGGTACTAGTCTGGTGGCAAAACCTTTTGAACCTTTTACGAGTTTAGTCTTATGCTGGACTAGATATGACTCCATGGCTGGAGCCGCATACTCCAGTTATTGGTCTGTCTATGAGTATCATAACTGTCTGAAACAGATTCCTTCCACAATTTCTAAAGGCTGTTTCTTATGTTAGCCCAACCTGGCATATGGCTTGCTGATGTGATCCTCTCATGAATGAGCTCAGGGGACAGTTCTCGCGGAATATCAACCCAGGTCTTCTCTCTCTCTTCTTGGGACTCTTGAGTATTTCATCTCCCAAATGATACTTGTATCTGGCTCTCCTCTTTTCCTACCACTATCTCATTACATTCACGTTTACTTGGGTTAACTCTAACAGCCATTTGTTTCGACCATTCGCTGCAGCTTGTCCAGGCTCCTTGAAGCCTCAAGCTGTCCTCCTCTGTCATTATCCTTCTCATTAAGTTTGTGCGTCTGGTCATGCATAACATTGAGAGGATGAGTCTATACCTCTGGGTAGATCATCTACGCGATATCAGACAACAGGGATAGGTCCACAGCACCGAGCCCTGTGGGACTCCCACTGGTGACTTCACGCCATTCTGGGTATCACCCCTTCACGTGTAACTCTCTGCTTCTTATTGCTTAGGTACTCCCTTATCTACTGGAGAGCCCTACCAGTTACTCCTGCCGTTTCTCCAGCTTATCCATCAACCTTTATGGGGTACTGTGTCAAAGGCTTTCCGATAGTCAAAAAAATGCAGTCCGCCCATCCTTCACTTTCTTGCTTAATCTTTGTCACCTGATCGTAGAATTCTATCAAGCCTGTAAGGCAAGATTTACCCTCCCTGAACCCATGTTGATGGGTTGTCCACGAACACATGCGTGTGTGTGTGTGTGTGTGTGTGTGTACTCACCAAGTTGTGTTTGCGGGGGTTGAGCTCTGGCTCTTTGGTCCCGCCTCTCAACCGTCAATCAACAGGTTTACAGATTCCTGAGCCTATTGGGCTTTATCATATCTACACTTGAACTGTGTATGGAGTCAGCCTCCAAATCACCTATACACTTCCTGAATGCATTCCATTTGTCAACCAACCACTCTGACACTAAAAAAGTTCTTCTAATATCTCTGTGGCTCATTTGGGCACTCAGCTTTCCACCTGTGTCCGTGTGCCCCTTGTGTTAAATAGCCTGTCTTTATCAACCCTGTCGATTCCCTTGAGAATCTTGAATGTGGTGATCATGTCCCCCCTAACTCTTCTGTCTTCCAACGACGTGAGGTTTAATTCCCGTAGTATCTCCTCGTAGCTCATACCTCTCAGCTCGGGTTACTAGTCTGGTGGCAAACCATTTGAACCTTTTCCAGTTTAGTCTTATGCTTGACTAGATATGGACTCCATGCTGGAGCCGCATACTCCAGGATTGGTCTGACATATGTGGTATATAATGTTCTGAAAGAATCCTTACACAGTTTCTAAAGGCAGTTCTTATGTTAGCCAACTTCCCTCATTCCACACACAAACACATTCACACCCACTACACAAAAACACATTCACACCCACTACACAAACACTCACCCACTACACACACCAACCCACTACACACACCAACCCACTACACACAAACACAAACACACACCTATAAACACATACACACACAGGTCAAGCATGATGGTAAGACAACGGAACAAAGTTGGAGGAAAGGAACAGGACGAGCCACACATGGAGATAATTGCTCATGTATGGAGGGAGCTCAGTGGGGAGTTGAAGGACATGAGGGGAAACTATAAGTAAGCTGCAGATAGAATTAAGTGCAGCACAAGAAGAGATAAAAAAACTAAAATCAGGCCCTCCTCAGACTCTGAGGTACCAGGAGATGTAGCAATGGCAGGGACCCCTACAATGGGTGCCATCTTTGCTGAATTACTGAAGATCCCCTATGCCATATCCACAGTCAAAGTAGTTGTAATGAAAGCAGTAACTTCACAGGCGGCAGCTAGATGCATGATGCAGTTAATGGAAAGAAAAGAGCTGTAGTAGTGGTAGGTATTAAGAAACAAGAAGGTACCACAAAGGAAGAATGGAGGACTAAGGACAAAGCTGTAGTGTCAGGGATACTAAATGAGATAGGAATGGAAGGAGCTGAATGAGACATAGAACAGTTTTCCAGGATTAGCCAGAACAACAAACACAAAAAGCGGTTGATCAAGGATTTATTCAGGAACGAGGCCACCAAAGAGGACATCCTAGTAACAAAGAGCAAACTGACATATGCAAGGAATTACAAAGATGTATACCATCAGAGGGACATGACCAGGGACGAGATAATAAGGTCTGCAGATGTTACGAAGAGACGCAAGGAAAGGGAAGGGAGCTAGGGAACCTGAGTCTCCAACCCAGCAATCCCAGAGGGAAGTGGAGAACCCCAATCCAGCAATTCAGGAGCCCTTGAGGGGACTACAACACCCTAACCCACCACTCCATTGGGCCCCCCGCCCTACCCACTCCGCAGTACAAATCCCTCCTTGCCCCTACACACTGCCCACCATATCACCCAAATCCTCCTTCTCCCCTTACCCCGAGTATCTCCTGCATTCCCATCCTCTGGTCTTCTTCATGCCTCAAGCAGGAGCAGGCAACACCTAAGCCCTCCATTCCCCACCCCACCTACCCCCAAACCCCTGTTAACTACACGAGAGGAGGGCGTGCCTTTACCCCGAGCAATTCCTGCCCCCCAACCCCCCAAGCACTCCCTGTTCCTCCATCCCCCATGACTTCTTCCTCTCCCAAGCAGGCCTGGGCAAGACCTAAACTCTCCATCTCTCACCCCACCTCCCCCAGAACCTCACCGGAGCATGAGCCTACCTAAGTAGCAATACCCATGGAACAACTTCCTACTCTTGAGGGGAGGGAGGATGAAAATGGGTATAGGAAATAGTACTTCAAGGTAATGTACTCAAACATCGATGGGATTTCCAATAAAGCAAGTGAACTGGTAGAAAGGACACAAGAAGAAAACCCAAATGTAATAGGACTCCTGGAAACAAAATTGTCAGGATTCATAACAGATTCTGTGTTTCCAAAAGACTACTATATAGTAAGGAGAGAAAAGGAAGGGAGAAGAGGTGGAGGAGTGGCCCTGCTGATAAGGAAGGACTGGAGTTTTGATGAGATGGAAATTCCTAACCATGACGGGTTCAGAGATTACATAACAGGAACTATGGCAGTTAGTGGACCTATATAATAGTGGCAGTCATTTACAACCCTTCCCTAAATGACAGAAGACACAGAAAGGATTTTGATTGCAACACCATGGCAACCAATAATATAATAGAGAGAGCAGCTTCATTTGCCTGCATGAATGGCTCCAAACTCTTAATCATGGGTGATTTCACCCATGGAAAGATAGACTGGGAGAATGGGGACCCACATGGAGGTGCAGATACATGGAGAGCTAAACTCTTGAAAATGGCAACAAGGAACGTTCTGAGCCAGCATGTCAGGGAACCCACAAGAATGAGAGGCAATGACGAACCAGCTAGACCCGACCTGATATGGACCCTGAATGAGTCAGAAATAAGGGAAGTGAAAGTTGAACCCCCCTATAGGAATGAGTGACCACCGTTTATTGACATTTGAGTACTTGGTGGAGGAAGGGATAACATATCCAAGGATGGAATCGTAAGGGAAAAGACTAAATTACAGAAGAGGAAAATATGATGAGATGAGGAACGTCCTAATGGGAATACCACGGGAAACAGAACTCAGAGACGACTGCGCAGGGTATGATGGATTATGTTTCCCAGAAGTGCCAGGAAGCTGCAGACAGGTTTATCCCAGTCCAAAAGGAGAAAAACGAAAAGCAACAGAAAAATCGATAGTTCAACCAGGAATGTAAGGTAGTGAAGCAATTGAGTAAAAGAACATGGAGAAACTACAGGAATAATAGAACACCAGAGAGCAGGGAGCGATACCAATGGGCAAGAAATGAGTATCTCAGAGTGAGGAGAGAAGCAGTCAGTATGAAAATGACATTGCGAGTAAAGCTAAAACCCAACCAAAACTGCTCCACAGCCACATCAGGAGGAAAACAGCAGTGAAGGAACATGTGATGAAACTAAGAAAACGGGAGAATAGATACACAGAGAAGGAAAAGGAGGCGTGTGAAGAACTCAACAAGAGATTCCAAGAGGTCTTCACAAATAAACAAGGAAAATCACCTGCACTAAATGAGGAGGAGGCAAACCAAGGAACCTTGGAGGAATTTGACCTCACCAGTAATGAGGTCAAAAGGAATCTGTTGGAGCAGAATGTGAAAAAGGCTGTTGGCGTTGACAGAATTTCACCGTGGATACTAAAGGAAGGTGCAGAAACACTAAGTGTGCCACTCTCTATGGGAATTGAGAATTGAGCCCGGGCCCTTAGGATTACGACTCCAAGTGCTTACCACTCAGCCGAATAGCCCATAAACTCAAAGGCCTCTGTGTGGCCTCACTCAGGTTATGAAACATGACTTATGATCGTTTGATAACTTGTAAACTAAATTAGTACAATACATTTTCTATTAAAAACATTGTCCTAGACTTTGATGATTTTTTTTCAAAGTCAGTAAATACCTATTATAATAGGTATTTACACGGTCTCATCCACTCAACTCTGTAACAATGGATTATTACCTCATCGGTCAATTCTGGGATCAATTACTTTCCATGTATATATAAATGGAACTTGAAAAGAGCAAAAACTCTCACTCTTTGATGATGACACAACTATTTTTCCGGCAGATTTCACCATGTTTGCGTTAAAATAAAAATAAAAAAATAAAAATTCAAATGTTTATTCAGGAAACAAACATTGCAAACATAATGTTACAAACATAATGTTGGATACAGAAATTCAGAGTAAGGCAACTTTCATTAATGATATTTAGTATTATGGTTCATGCAGAACAATATAACGCTAATCTTTTCTATTTTTGGGTGTTATACACCTTAAGTTACATGAACGATTGCTGAGGTATATTTTATGTAGAGTATATCCTATTATTTGTTATAATGTTGATGCAAGGTTTACTTAGGATATTGTGCAGTCAACCTGGTGCTGGACAGAATGCCGACATCAATTCTGTCGTTATTCTCTCCCCCTGATATCTTCAAACATGTTATCTTCAATGATCTATCTTTCTGGGCTAGTAATAACCTTGGGGAAATAACATTACATTGACGTGGAGCATTGGGCTTTCAAAGATGGACCTGAAAAACACGATAGCGATTACGAGCACCCAGGCGAGTTTGGACGATAATCTAGTATTTACCATTCCCAAGTTGGAGGCCACGATTATTTTGAATATTGAAGGAAAGAAGGTTTAATGTATCAGTTGGATACCAGTTATATGCCTCTGTAACACCCTTTCCTTTTTTTTAGTATTCTGGCCAGTTGTGGGGTCGACGCCCAACATGGGCTGGTTGGGCTCACCCACATTACTCTGAGAAATATTGCCTCTGATAGCGACCCTATGCAATTTTCAAGATACATAATATCTTGATTTTGGTTCCCGAAAGTTCTGAGCATTTTTTAACTGTTTATAGACTATATGTTCTGTGCGTGTGTACTCACCTAGATGTACTCATCTAGTTGTGATTGCGAGGGATGAGCTCTGGCTCCTCGGTCCTGTGGTGTTTGTGTGTAGCTGAGGAAGTCTTGGTTGTAGGGTTGACATAAAGCCATTGTTTGGTTACTGACTTTAATACTTATAAACGATTACATGACTAGTAGCTACCAAGCTTGGCAGGCGTCCTGTACGCTCTTGTTTACCTCCTACTGGCGTCTGAGCAGCAGCACATAGAACACGGCTGGTACCGTTTTCTGTGAACATGACATCCCTCCTTTAATTTAAAAAGAATGAATACAGGATGTCTACCATGCTTGTAGCACAAAGCAAAGTTATTGACACAAAGCAAGTTATTAACATATCAAGAGATATTGCATACATTTAACATCAATTAAGCACACAAAGAATTTAAACAACTTAATCTTTACCAGTCAGGATTTCAATGTTAAAAATACAAATGCAATGTTAAACAAAAACGAAAGAAACTGTGATATATAGTTACAAAATATTGAATGACAGATCTGCATTATTCAAACAATATTAAATTTAGTTCAGCATAACAAGTAAATACTTTGCATTACATGAGAACACAATTAATCATCAAATCGTGTAGGGCGTTTAACATGACGTTTAGGTCGAGAGTCCCCAAATACAAGAACATCCCTTGATGAGCTGTTTATTGAGTTATAACTCATTTTTTCTTTTTCCTTTGCACTTCATCATTTTCGTTCACAGCCCCATACAAGAGCAAGAGCTTCCTTATATGTCTGACTGTATCGTTGCTCAACATCTGTGAGAGAACAGCTGGCGTAGGCAATTGCTACTCTGGAATCTGGTTGACCAGGTTTGTGTTGGGCTAACACAGCACCTAAACCAACAGGACTAGCATCCACCGTTAACTCAGTATCCATTGATGGATCAAAGTATGCAGCAGTCGCATTTTCTACTAGTGCATCTTTCACAGCATCAAATGCATTTTGCTCAATATTGCTCCAGTACCATGATGCCTTTTTTCTTCAGGAGCTCACATAGAGGCTTCGTAATGGTAGCAAAATCTGGAATGAAGCGAGAACAGTAGTTTGCCATTCCCAGAAAACTATGTACTTCAATGGATGTTGAAGGAGGTGCAGCATTCTTGATATCTGCACCTTTCTTAGGATTTGGAGACAGAAATTTGTCACTAAGTTCATGTCCAAAGAATTCAATTTTATGTTGATTGAACTCACACTTTGCTCGGCTTAGCGTAAAATTCTTTTCTCGTAAGCGTTGCAATGTTGCACGAAGAGCTTTGACGTGTTCAGCTTGGGTACGGCCATAAACAATGATGTCATCAGACATGTTGTCAGCATTAGGTATATCTTACAATACCTGGCTGATGATATGCTGGAATACTTCAGCAGCACTGTTAATACCAAAACTCAGGCGCTTGTACCTATACAGACCTCGATGTGTCGTAAACGTTGTGATGAAGCGACACTCATCATCAAGTTCAAGCTGAAGACAGACCTTGTTTAAATCTAACTTGCTAAATACAGTTGCACCATTCAAGCAGTAAATCATATCATCTACAGTGGGTGTAGGATGTCGTTCACGCATTATTGCCTTATTGGGAACACGCATGTCTACACAAATTCGTATCTCATCTGGATTCTTCGGCTTTGGTGGAGTGACAATTGGGCTTACCCATGGTGTTGGGCCTGTTACCAGTTCAATGATATCTAGTTCTATCAGCCTATCCAGTTCGGCATCGACTTTCTTGCGAGTATGGAATGGTTGTCGGCGATGTGCTTGGGCAACTGGAATTACATCTGGGTTGATATGCAGATGTACTTTGCTATCAGTATAACAACCTATGGATTTAAATCGATCCGAAAATTCAGCAACAATAGCATCAACATTGTTTGCAGAGTCCACTGCTACAGCATTAGAAAGCTGAAGTAGCCCCAATTTGGTTGAAGTCTTGTAACTGAGTAAAGACTCCTTTGCATTCCTAACAACATGAAATGTAGTAATGAGCATTGCACTCTTTGACTTAATCTCTGCAGTGAAAGTTCCAATCACTGGTAAGGCTACCTTTGAAGCATAGGCAGTGGCTTTGCCATTATAGTTTTCAAGCTTTGGGAACTGTTTTTTTAATTTTTCGTAGTGGCACTCAGCAATGGTGTCAATGTTTGATCCAGTGTCAATGAGAATTTTAAGACCAATACCAGCAATGTATACTATAGTCCCTGGGTTGTTTGGAAGATCATTCCATTCTGTGATTGCTTGTACTCCACAAATGTAATCACATTCACTGTCATCTGAGACTGATTGTAATGAAATGTTATCTTGTATATTATTAACATTCTGGATTTGAGGTGCAATATTGTGTTTACCATTTCGACCCCTATGCCCTGATCCTCATACAGTGATGTTATTCATTGATTGTGGTTTCTTTTGTGCGGAACGACACACAGCACCAAAATGACCTAGTTTTCTACACTCATAGCATTTCTTACCTTGAGCAGGACAAACATTATCTTGGTGTGGGTAGTCTCCTCCACAATTATAACATTTATTGTTGACACCCTCTGATGTGAGTCGTTGTGACTGCTTGAGTCTTGTTCCATGACTCCAGTTGTGATGTGGTTCTCGGCTCAATTTGCTGTTAGGTTTGCCATGATATCTTCTATGCTCACGGTGTACTCCCTGAACCTTACATACCTCATCACTGATAGTAACAGTGGCAGAACCGTTGTTGGCACTGCACTCCATGACACGAGCATCACTTGCAGCATCTTCCATTCGACGAGCCATATCCAGTATCTTGTTAAGAGAACTTTCATCATCAAAAAGTTCTAGAGCTCTTCGACGGAGACGTGTAGATGTGCATGTTTCAATTATTTGCTGTTTGATTTCTTTGTCAACATCAGCAAACTCACAATGGGCTGCTAAACCCTGCAGACGTGTGTGGTATTCATCTACGGTTTCATTAGAGCGTTGTTTCGCTCTCCTGAAATGCATAATTTCCATTGCAGTATTTTGTCTTCTTTTGAAGTGCTCAGCTAATTTGGCTTTGGCAATGTCATAATCTTTGGCACCACCAGTGACTTTCAGTGTATCAAAAATGTCACAAACTCGATCACTTGCATAATGAAGTAGAAAGGCAGGCTTTCTTTCAGCACTTTTGATGTCAGAAACTAAAAACTAATTTTCAAACCTTTTAAGCCATTTGGTCCACCTCTGTGACAGGTTTGTCTGGTCACAGTCAGGATCAAATGCAGGAAACTGAGGTATATTTTTCCTTTTTTACTGAATATATGTAAACTTATCACTTAAATGTTCCTCAGAATATTAAACACTTACTGCATTGTATATGTTAGTTAAGAATTCACTGTAATTACTTTAATTTTGCAAAGCACACAAGCATTTTAATGCAAAAGTTCACAACAGTGCACAATATAGCAGCAACTGATGTCTTACCTAGCCCTTGTGTACATGTGTTGTTCCTACTCACAGCAACACAGTAGTTGTCAGCAGTTGGTACAGCAGTTGGCAGCAGTTGGTACAGCAGTTGGCAGCAGTTGATACAGCAGATGGCAGCAGTTGGTACAGCAGTTGGCAGCGTGAAGAATTGTAGCACATAGGGCGTTTCGTATACAAAACATCGGGTTTTATATACAGCATCAAAGTGTCGTTTCGTACACGGCATCGGCACACATGGATCACAGATTCCTTAGTACACAGCTTGAGTCAGCACAGCTTGGGTAGCACACAGCATTGGTTAGCACACAGCATTGGTTAGCATACAGCATCGGGTATGGTGCTCACAGACAGCTCGACTTCCTCCTCCGGGGGCGAGACAGCATGTTCTTCCTTGTGTTTTAAGCTGAACAAATACCTGCGTTCCCAGTTCATCCTCGTCGCCAGTGTGGTGTTTGTGTGTAGCTGAGGAAGTCTTGGTTGTTGGGTTGACATAAAGTCATTGCTTGGTTACTGACTTTAAAACTTATAAATGATTACATGACTAGTAGCTACCAAGCTTGGCGGGCGTCCTGTATGCTCTTGTTTACCTCCTGCTGGCGTCTGAGCCGCAGCACATACAAAACGGATGGTACCGTTTTCTGTGAACATGACAGGTCCCGCCTCTCAACTGTCAATAAACTGGTGTACAGATTCCTGAGCCTACTAGGCTCTGTCATATCTACATTTGAAACTGTGTATGGAGTCTGCCTCCTCCACATAACTGCCTAAGGCATTCCTTCTGTTAACTAATCTATGCGCGTGAGTTAAAGGGAGAGAGAGAGAGAGTGAGAAAGAGAGAGAGAGAGTGAGAAAGAGAGAGAGAGAGAGAGAGAGAGAGAGAGACAGTCAGACAGAAAGACATACAGACAGATAGATAGACAGTCAGACAGACAGACAGACAGATAGACAGACAGAAAGATAGACAGACAGACTGACAGAGAAAACATAGAGACTGACCTGGGCACCGCCAGGTAATCCAAATTGACTATCAACAATAGTGTATAAACAGACTACATGTTCATTAGTCTTCCCAAGGTTGGAAGGCAGAGTCTTGGGGCTAGCTTCACACAACTTGCATGGTAACTGTTGATTTTATGAGAATTTACAGGATTTGTCTGGGTCGGCACCTATGGTGTATAGCGAGTCTCCCTCACCGAACTTCCTTCATTAAGTCGGTGGCTATGAAATACCCAACCTAACGTCCGCATATTTTTGCATTCATTTAAATATTTATGAATTTAGATATTGACATGCAATACGACTTTTCATATAACAGATAAGCCTACTGGGTTCAATGTCTTTATTACAGTGATGTAGATAGTGTGCTGTAAAAAAATCAGTGATAGGAAGAGATGGGAGTGTATGTGTGGGTGAAGACGATGAAGGATATAAGGTATTTATTCCCTATGATGTAATTGGATGTGGTTTTGATGTGAAGATGTTTACAAGGATGGAGACGATGTGTTGTGAAAGGTACCTAGAGTGATGAAGCAAGATGGAGGTATGTGAGGATGTGACATGGAAGGTGTGTGCTGGGAGAGACAGGGAGCTAGTGTGGCCGAGGCCTAGGCTCAAGGACGACCTTTCCCTGTTAATATGGGAGGTTATCTTGAGATGATTTCGGTGCTTTTTAGTGTCCCCGTGGCCCGGTCCTCGACCAGGCCTCCACCCCCAGGAAGCAGCCCGTGACAGCTGACTAACACCCAGGTACCTATTTTACTGCTAGGTAACAGGGGCATAGGGTGAAAGAAACTCTGCCCATTGTTTCTCGCCGGCGCCTGGGATCGAACCCAGGACCACAGGATCACAAGTCCAGCGTGCTGTCCGCTCGGCCGACCGGCTCCCTCTGTGAACTCTGGGAGAACTCTGTATCTATGCTTAATGCACACTGTTCAAGTCTCCTGGTGGGAAAGTGTTCTAAAGTTGTAAAACTTCACTTGCATGTTTAGGCAAGTTGTGCATTAAGTATAGACACAGAGTTCTCCCATATTAACATGGACTTGATGAAAGAACGTGAGTAACCCCTCACTAGCTCTAGTTGCCCTTGGGTGATGGTGATCTTTGGGGGTTTAAATACCCCGAAATTATCATCTCTGTTAGGGTCTGAGTTTGGTGCAGTGGTTTAATGGCGTACCTGTTATGCCAGTTGCTGGTAGGCCTTTGTGCTGGTTAGGGTTTGAGTCTCCTGGTGGGAAAGTGTTCTAAAGTTGTAAAACTTTACTTGCATGTTTAGGCAAGTTGTGCATTAAGAATAGACACAGAGTTCTCCCATATTAACAGGGACTTGATGAAAGAACGTGATTAACCTCTTATTAGCTCTAGTTGCCCTTGGGAGGTGGTGATCTTTGGGGGGTTTAAATACCCCAAAATTAC
>WNGS01004946.1:1082971-1097871 GCA_020271785.1 Procambarus virginalis
GGGGGCACACACACACACCTCACGTCAGCTTTATTCATGCTACCCGTATAAAAAAACAATTATTATTAAGGCAGCTCTGCAGCCTGAGAGCGCGAGGCAAAAAAGGTGCCCCAACTCCAACTGAGAAATGGACCACATGAATATTCTTCTATCAACCAGACCTGTTTTCCGTCTTCCCACGACGAGTAAAATATTCCCACGAGGATCTGAAAGCATATTGATGATCTCGGAAGGAACGGAAACCTTGGCGTTTCAAGGTCTTACTATAAAAGAGATCTAACCAACAACATTAAAAGATCAGCTGATACCCTTCGCCGCGGTTTGTTTACACTAGGTTATCACGTGACATTTCCCGCCAAAACTGTGAAAGTGTTTGTCAATAGACGCCATCTTGTGACGTCACGTTCAAAGAAAAGATACGCGGTTATTCGTTAAATTTGCCTGAGGGCCGCCATATCTCATCTCGTAGCCTCGGACTAGGAGGGAGAAGCCGTCCGGCTTGTCAAAGGCCCCAATTGGTCCTGACGATTTTATCCAGCTGGATTTTGAAGATATATCTGAATGAAGATATTGAAGAAACTTCTGGTGTGGGTGTATATATATACTATATATACATAAATGATCCTTGCTGTATTCCCTTTCTATTTCCTCCATTATCTTCCTATACTCACACTGGGGGAAGATCATGTTTTTCTTATGAGTATTATTATTTTCCTCTTCTCTGTTGATCGCTCTACTGTTGTCTCTATCATGCCTCCCTCTCTTCATGGTCTTTCCAAGTATGGTGAGATAAAGGTCTACCAGTCTCGTCTCAAAGGTCTTGTGGGTGTGTGCCTCCTTTCTTGGGGACTAAAGTCTCGGAGGACACTTGAGTGACTTCTTCAGATACGTCTTATTCTTTTACCAGTTGTTATACAGTCGGTATAGCCTGCATGCTTTTATTCTGGTCTCACGTAGGTGTTCTACAGCGTCCTGAATATCATCTTAGCCTGGGCCAGGTGGCTATCATCATTTAAGCATCGACCTTACAAAACCGCTCTGATTTGCTGAACGATGAAACAGTTTCGGTAAGTGGGATGCTTGATGAATCTTGTATCAGGTTTTTAATGAGTTTCCTGATGATCGTGCGGTTTTGTGCCATCCGCCCGGGGGCCCCCCCCTTATATTCGTGGTTCTCTATCCCGCCTGTGCGAGGCTCCGCTATATGCTCCACTCCGAGATCCTTTCTCTCTTGAAGACTCTGAGGCCTAGTTATATCTCCCTCATTGGTGCACCTGGCTTTCTGATGTCTCATCTTTTCCAGACTCAATCCTTAGATTTGTGAGGTAGGAGTCCAGATAGGCCATTTATCACACCACGTCTGAATTTTACTGAGGTCTTCCTGGAATATTTCGTAATGCTTGCTTTTTTCTTGTTACAGTTAAAAATAATCAGTAAACAGTTAACTCTTTTCTGAAAAGGCGTTTGTGTACACCAGGAGCACCACTCTTGGGGGTTCCCCCAGTATCCTTCTATGTTAACCTGGCGTTTTGTTTCTTCAAAGGTGTGACCAATATAATTTTTGTTTGGTACTCTAATTAAAATTGTTTCTCAATAAAGAAATATGCAATCCTACTCACCTTGCCTGATCGCTGTCACCTTGTCATCGAAATCGAACAGTTTAAGCAAGACTTTCTCTCATTAAATTACCCATTCTGGATATATCATTTACGAGTGCTTCCTTCTCCAGGTGATGCATGAGCCTTCCTCTCCACGTTCTGCCCTCCAGTACCTCATAGGGTGATGCTGGTCCTGCACCTGGTAGCCCTCATTAGATGGGTGTTATGGGCTGCTTATTGCTGCAGTATTCCAACTGGAGTAGTCTGCCATACGGCCGTATCATCGTGAGGAGCCGCCACTCAGCGTGTCACAGGGACTGCATATTTAGGAAAGTCTTGAGCGGCGAGGGATTCGTTGCGCTCACTAGTAAGCCCCATCCATGCTCACCAAGGCCTGGCATGTGCCGGTGTGGGATCTTGACGCCTCCTGCACAACGACAGGGGAGGATAGGGTACTCTCCAGCTACTCTCTTTGTTTGTCAAGTCTCGTTGGCCGCTTTCCACTAATTAGCTCTTTGCCACTACTCTTTCATCTGTCTCTCTCCCTCTCATCCTCATCCTCTCTCTTCACTCTCTCTCCTTCTCCTCTCTCTCTCTCTCTCTCATCACTCTCTCTCTCTCTCACTCTCTCTCACTCCTCTTCTCCTCTTCCCCTCTCGTCTCTCTCTCATCTCCCCTCCTCTCTCTTACACTCTCCTTCTCTCTCACACTCTCGCCTCCATCTCGCACTCTCTCTCCCTCTATCTCACACTCTATCTCTCTCTCAACACTCTCTCTCATCTCTCTCCTCTCTTCTCTCTCCTCTCTCTCATAAATCTCTCTCTCTTCTCTCCTCTCTCTCTCTTTCTCCTCTCTCTCTCCTCTCTCTCTCTCTCACACACTCTCTCTCACACACTTCTCTCTTCTCTCACAGCTCACCCTCTCTCTTCACAAACACTCTCTCTCTCTCTTCACACACTCTCTTCTCTCTCTCTCACACACACTCTCTCTCTCACTCTCTCAACACTCTATCTTCTCTCCTTTCTCCCTCTAAACACTCTACTCTCTTCTCACCACTCTCACTCTCTCTCCTCACTCTCTTCTCTCCTCGTGTGTGTGTGTGTGTGTGTGTGTGTGTGTGTGTGTGTGTGTGTGTGGGTGTGGTTGTGTGTGTTGTGTGTGTGGTGTGTGTGTGTGTACTCACCTAGTTGTACTCACCTAGTTGTGCTTGCGGGGGTTGAGCTCTGGCTCTTTGGTCCCGCCTCTCAATCGTCAATCAACAGGTGTACAGTTCCTGAGCCTATTGGGCTCTATCATATCTACACTTGAAACTGTGTATGGAGTCAGCCTCCACCACATCGCTTCCTAATGCATTCCATTTGTCAACCACTCTGACACTAAAAAAGTTCTTTCTAATATCCTGTGGCTCATTTGGTCACTCAGTTTCCACCTGTGTCCCTTGTGCGTGTGCCCCTTGTGTTAAACAGCCTGTCTTTATCAACCCTGTCGATTCCCCTGAGAATCTTGAAAGTGGTGATCATGTCCCCCTAACTCTTCTGTCTTCCAACGAAGTGAGGTTCAATTCCCGTAGTCTCTCCTCGTAGCTCATACCTCTCAGCTCGGGTACTAGTCTGGTGGCACACACTGTGTGTGTGTGTGTGTGTGTGTGTGTGTGTGTGTGTGTGTGTGTGTGTGTGTGTGTGTGTGTGTGTGTGTGTGTGTGTATACTCACCAACTTGTGGTTGCGGGGATTGATCTCTGGCTCTTTGGTCCCGCCTCTCAACTGTTAATCAACTGATGAACAGGTCCCTGAGCCTATTTGGCTCTATCATTTATACACTTGAAACTGTGTATACAGTCAGCCTCTACCACATCACTTCCTAAAACATTCCATTTGTCAATATCTCTGACAATAACAAATTCTTTCTAATATCTCTGTGGCTCATTTGGGCACTCAATTTCCACCTGTGTCCCCTAGTGCGTGTACTCCCTGTGTTAAATAGCCTGTCCTTATCTACCCTATCAATTTCTTTGAGAATCTTGTATGTGATGATCATGTCGCCACTAACTTTTATGTTTTTTAGCGACGAGAAGTTTTATTCCCGTAGTCTCTCCGCGTAGCCAATTCCCCTATTTAATCTTATGTGTGGCTAGATATGGACTCCATGCTGGAGTTGCAAACTACAGGACTGGTCTGACAAATGTAGTATACAAAGTTCTGAATTATTCCTAATTCAAGTTTCTAATGGCCAGTTTTATGTAGGCCAGCCTGGCATATGGCGCTGATTTTATCCTCTTCATATGGGCATCAGGGGACAGGTCTTGCATGATATCAACCATCAGGTCTTTCTCTCGCTCTGACTCTTAAAGAATTTAATCTCCCAAATGATACCTTGTATGTGGCCTCATGCTCACTTCATCTGCCTTCTTTACATTACATTTGCTCGGGTTAAACTCTAACAACTATTTTTTGGACCATTACTTCAATTTGTCCAGGTCTTCTAAAAGCCTCAAGCTGTCCTCCTCTGTCTTACTCCTTCTCATAATTTTGGCATCATCAGCAAACATTGAGAGGAATGCGTCTATACCCTATGGGAGATCATTTATATATATCCGAAACAGGATAGGTCCGTGTACAGAGACCTGTGAGAATCCACTGGAGACCTCACGCCAATCTTGGGTCTCACCCCTCAGTGTAATTCTTTGCTTACTATTTCTTAGTGTTATGACCCCAGGTAGCCTGAAAAACGAGTCTACCTGCCTGAGAGTTATTGCACCTACTAGATCCAATTGAGAGGTCAGAGGAAATATAGATATGTGAATATATATATTAAATACTTGGGGAATGTCAATGAATAGTTTAAAAGCATTAGCAGAGGATAAACATGTAAATAATTGACATGGAAGGAGATGTCGATATTTTGCTGATATGATGTGAGGCTCGCAGGACATGTTGAGGTCACTTGAATCGCAACTGTCATCAGAGGTGGATGTACTGTGTTGATCTCCTGCAATGAAGAAGAATATAGTCCCCTGTGTTAGTGCTGGATTAAAGACTACTTGTCTGAAAGAGTGAGGAAAGCTGCTGGGGACTTAGTACACCATTTCTCTGTGAATTTGATAATTAGAGGCGGCCTGGAAGTGAATGTTTGGCCGCACCTTGGTGAAACTCTAATTGTTGTACCTTCAAGAGGAAGGAAGTGAGCAAGTGTTTCTGTTGTGGAGACGGTCTGGAACCGGCGGACTCAAGTCAGGGACTGCAGGAAGCTTTGTGAAGCAGTCCTGAAGCCTTTTCGTGGGCAACCTGTGTGAGTGCCATGTGGAGCTTCAGTGAGTGAGCGTCCTCACATCGGAGATCTCGTTGGTAAACCTATTTAACCAGATGTTAAGGAGCTACTAGTGTTTGATCGAGTGCCCAGTGATCATGGCAAGTGTTTATGAATAAAGTAGGTATGTTTATTAAGTCAGTAAGCTGAAATAAGACAGTAGAGATAGGGGAACCAGCTGGAGGGGGCGGCGACATATCCACCCTCGCCGAATGTTAGTGGGTGACAGAGGGAGAAGAGCTCCTGACGGCGGCGGCTGCCGGCGACGTCGAGTATGGACTCACCCAGACGGGGAAGGACTGTCGCGACGTGTTAAAGTTTAAAGAGATGTCGGATGGAAGAGAGTTATGTTCTGTGAATCCATTTAATTATGTTTTAGTAGGGAAACATTTTTATTGGCATGGTAATGGAATTGCAGGTTTGTTTGGGAAGAAGTAAATGGAACTTCAAGGCTGGAGAAGTGAATGCTGAAATCTGTGGGAGAGCAGATCTCCATAGTGACGAGTGGAGCTCAAGCAGTGTAGAGGAGCAGTGAAGAGGAGTTTCACGTGTTTCAGTGGGATCAGTGGTGAAGCGTTATCTTGAGATGATTTCGGGGCTTAGCGTTTCCGCGGTTCGGTCCCCAACTAGGCCTTCTTTTTCTTACACACACCCTGGGAAGCCGCCAGTAGCAGCTGTCTAACTCCCAGGTACCTATTTACTGCTAGGTAACAGGGGAATCAGGGTGAAAGAAACAATGTTCCGAAAATCGAACTCGGAACCTCAGGACCATGAATCCGAAGCGCTGTTCACCCAGCTGTCAGATGTGTCACTGGTATTTGAGGAGAACTTCAATGTGTAGCAGTTTGGGAGGACTGCAGAAGAGCCTTGTTGACTATTTTGTAGGACCTAGAAATATACATGGTAGTGAGCCTCTAGGAGCAGAACAGAGGTTCATGGTGTCACGGGGGGTGGGCTGGGGCTCTGCTAGCACTCGGCTGCTAGGGGCTCAGAACGCAGAATACTCAGCCCCTCCAACTCCCGGGATTCACCGGAGTCTCCTTGATCCCACAGGAGAGGACCAGCAATACCCACCACCACAGGTCTTTGCTCCCACCACTGTAGCGGGGTGCCACTGATTCACCCTGAGAGTCCTTCGGTCAACCACGAGGAAACTGCTATTAGCAGTTCTGGCCTAGTCCCGTGGAGAAGTGAAAGAAGACTCAGGCTTACCTTTTAACAATAACTTCCCCTGAGTCTTGCCTGCTAGACAAAAAGGTTGCAGGAACTCCTTTCCCGCCTGCCTTCTCTATCTTCTTCTTAACAAGGTCGCCAGCTGGGTTAGTATATCTGCACCCCAGCGATGCAGTTCAGTGGGTGTATTCTATATTGTTTGTTGCCAGGGTGTAGCTACTCCCATAGATCTGCCACTGGACTGTCAGCCCAAGGTACTCTCCTATGAAAGTCTGTGTGGCTTTACCTCTCTCCAGCCACTACGTTACTTGTTGCCACCATTCAGGCTCTGATACTGGTCGGATGGCTCAGGGTACACTTTTATATAAGTTTGTGCTGCTTTACCACTCCCCAGGCGATAAGAACTTCTATAGAGAACGTATTGTTCCCTAGGTGGTACTATGATAACCTTCGTGTATGCTCATAGAGAAATATTATAATGGAGGCACACTTAAACACAATGATAAAATGTGTGAATTTACTAACACAAATTAAATGATCACACATACAATCACAAGCAATACATGAAAATGAAAATAAGGATAACAAATCTGGAGATCGTCAGCAACTCTTCTTTCACGACCTCCAACCACTCTTTCACAGAAGGGCCTCTTCACCATTCCGGCACCTCCCCCTTCAACTGTCCTGTCGTCCACACACACTGTCCCCTCCAACAGTCCTGGACACAAGCTGCCCTGCAGCCTATTCTACTACTAAAGTATTAATGCTATACTGCAACTCACATATGCAAATATCGTGGCCTATCTAGCCTACTCACACAAGGGGTAATAGGAGGGAAAATGATCTACCTTTACATTCCTGGCTCACGACGCCTGTCCCTCGATGGTGTGAGGTTCCCACGCTTCCTGAGTCGGTCCTTGATGATCCAGGAATGTTCCACAGGTCCTCAGGTGACGTGAAGCCTTCGCGTTATCGCCGATCCAATTCCAGAGATTCAGCTATCCCAATCCTGGTTCACCAGTGGGCACTGAGCTAATCACCATAAGCACACAGTCGTCTCTTCCACAAGGCGATGCTCCTTGTCCTAGGAACGATGTCGTCCCTCCAAAACCCTCAGTGGACGTGACCTGGTCACAGAAGCGCAGGGTCTCCAGTAACAATGGTGGGCTACGATGGCTAGTTTAATCCACTGAATATGGCTTGTAGAGCCTCAAATTCTCGAGAGCTGACCGAGGCGCGTCCTCTCACCTCCACAGTGAGGTCAACTCTGACGTTGGCGTCGCCCGGGGCACTCGGTGACGTCACGGCGGGCTCTGATTGGTCGCCCGCGACCTGAGTCGGCCAATCCGTAATCGGCTAGTGTCCCTTACAAAACGTAATATCTGCAGTAGGAGATACTCTTTCATTTATATCAGGGCGCCACTTTCCCCTTACCTAAAACTTATAATGTAAATTTCTCCCATATCTGGCGGCCGATCTGGTCGCCACATATACCAACAGACTTCTCTGTACCTCAGAGAATCAGTAGGGAGAGTTGATATGACTCTTAAAGCAGGCAAACGAAAGAAATGGGAGAGGGCACCGTAACATACCTCTCCCCTTAAAATAAGAGTCATATCGGTTAGTAAATCCGGGAGAGGGCATCTGCTACCACATTCTCCCTTCCTTTAATGTGCCTGATTTCCAGCCAGTACTCTTGTAACAGTAGGGCCCATCTTGTCAGCCTTTGGTTCGAGTTCTTCATCCTGTGCACGAACGTCAAGGGGTTATGATCAGTGAACACTCGCACCGGTCTAGTACCTCCACCCACATAGACGTCAAAATGCTTCAGTGCCAGGATCAGGGCTAAGGATTCTTTTTTCACTGTACTATAAGCCCTCTGGTACTTTTCGAATTTCTTCGAGTAGAATGCCACTGGACGGTGAACTCCTTCCTTCTCTTGAGCCAACATGGCCCCAATCCCCACGTCGCTAGCGTCGACGTACAAGATAAAGTCTTACTCAAAGTCGGGCGAAATCAGCACGGGTGCTTCGGTTAATAACTTCTTAGTCTTCTCGAAGGACTCCTGGCATGCTTCCCCCCACTTCCATCTAACGTTCTTAGATAGCAATTCAGTCAGAGGGTGTGCCACTGTCGAGAAGTTCTTGCAAAATCCTCTATAGTATCCAATCATTCCTAGATATCGTAACAATTCTTTTCTCGTCCTCGGATTCGGATATTCTTTGATTGCCATCACTTTCTGGTCTACTGGAGTCACTTTCCCTTGACCCACGATGAAACCTATGTATTCTAATCGGGCCTTTCCTAATTCGCTCTTGGCCAGATTAACTGTCAGGTTCGCTTCTTCCAACCGTTGGAACAACTCCGTCAGTCGATTCATGTGTTGTTTCCAGCTATCGGCGTACACCACTATGTTGTCTATGTACATGGTGCAACCTTCCATCCATCTTAGCACTTCGTTCATCATCCTCTGAAAACAACTTCCGCTGTTCTTCATACCAAACGGAAGCACTTTGTACTGGTAGAATCCATCTGGAGTAACAAACGCTGAGATCCTTCTTGCACTCGGAGACAAAGGGATTTGATAATACCCTTTCAGCAGGTCGACTTTGGTGACAAACCTTGCGTTTCCCACTTGGTCGACACAATCACTTATCCGGGGCATAGGGTGGGAATCCGACACGGCTATGGAATTAACTTTGCGATAGTCGGTGCAAAAACGATATGATCCGTCACTCTTCTTGACCAGCACACAGGGCGAGCTCCACTCACCATTGCTGGGCTCAGCGAGATCATTCGCTAGCAGATATTCCACCTCCTACCTCATAATCTTCCTCTTCTCTGGACTCACCCGATAAGCGCTCTGCTTGATTGGCTTTCCTCTGTGCACATGTACCTCGTGCACCACACTGTTGTGTTGTCGAGGCACATCTGTGAAGAGCGACTTGTTCCTTCTTATCAGGGTCACTAGATCTCTTCTTTTCCCTTTATCCAGATGACGTAGCCTCTCTTCTAGATGTACCAAACTTTCTGTATTTGACAGGCGCTTACCATCGGCACAGGCTCACTTTCTTTCCTCTGCTGGCAACACTTGGCTCATCTCCATACACAGAGCCAATTTCCCTTCTGGCGACTGTGTTGCTCCCTTCACTCTCGCACCCTCTTGCTCCTCTGTGAAGTATGGCTTTAAACGGTTGATGTGACATACCTGTGTCTTGTTGGGGCGATTCGGCTTGCTGATCTCATAACTTACAGGACCCACACGCCGAACAACGAGTATGGACCACCAAAGCATGATTCCGTCATTCTACCTCTCCCAGGTAGCAACATCATCACTCTGGCTCCTGCCTCGAACTCCCTTGGGACAGCCTTCTTGTCGTACTAGATCGACATCTTCTCTTGAGCTGTCTTCAGGTGATCAGCTGCCAATTCCTTCGCCGTTTCCAATCGTTCATGGAATTTCTGCACATACTCTTCCACTGTCACTAATGTTTTCTCCGCCGTCAATTGCTCCTTCAGCATCAATAACGGGCTCCTTACTTCGTGCCCAAACACTAGCTGGAATCGAGAGAATCCCAGAGACTCAACTATACCATCTCGGATCGCAAACAGGGCTGGACAGACAGCCTCATCCCATTCCGCTCCCTGTTCTGCACAATACACTCTTAAGATGGTCTTCAGAGTGCAGTGGAACCTCTCAATCGCTCCCTGCGATTGAGGTCTATAAGGCGACGATCGTAGTTGGGCTATTCCCCAGCTCGCAATAGCCTGCCTAAACCACCTCGACTGGAAAACACTTCCACAGTCAGACTGGATCGCCTTGGGCACACCTACCGAAGCAAAGAACCGCTGAAGGTGTCCCATGACGCATCTCGATGTCACCTTCTACACTGGGATCGCCTCTGGAAATCTCGTCGAAGCACACATGATAGTCAGTAAGTAATTATTTCCCTTTTTTGTCCTAGGTAATGGCCCCACAACGTCGATTATTAGGCGTTCAAACGCCTGGCCAAACGCAGGAACTGGAACCAAAGGTGCTTTCGGGATGGCAGGGACGTTCTTCCCCGCCCTCTGGCATGGGAAATACGTCTTGCAAATTCTTCTTACATCCGCGTCCATGCTCGGCCAATAAAAATGCTCCTGAAGTCTGCTTAAGGTCTTGTTTACTCCCAAGTGACCCGTGGGATCCACTGAGTGTGCAAGCTTCAGTACCGTGTTTCTGTACCGCGCCGGCACAACCACCTGATGCCTCACTCTCAGCATACTATCACACGCTTCTTCCCTTACCTGTCTCCACTGCCTCATTAGCACTCCGTTCTCCATGAAGAAGTGAGTCGGTGACTGGGGTCCGGCGAGACCTCCTTCCGCCTCTCGTACCAACTCAGGAAACTCTTCCTTTTGCAGCTCACCTAGACAGGTGCGGTCAATACCTAGAGAACTGGTGCGAGTAACTTGGCACTCCTATCCGACCCTTCCTCACCTGTCACTTGTCATCTGGCCTTCTCTCGGAACAAATGATCGAGCCCCAGGTCACCCGGCATGTTCTCTTCGGCGTGACTGGATCTGCTCACATCATCTTCCCTGACGCCTCGTCCTGACGTCACCGTACATACTGGAAATGCCACTCTCGCAATTTCCATTTCACCACTGCTGGCGCCCGTCCTGCTGCTCTGTCAATTGGGCTCTATACACTCCTCACCCTTAATCAAATTCGGGAGAACACATCCCCCACAGGAGTCATTCCCTAGGATCACCTGAGCTTCCATCCTGGGGAGTAAAGCAAAGACCCCTACCACGAGAGTCTGACAACCATTGTCTGAATTAAGAATCACCTTATGAAGGGGCATCCTCACTTGTCCCCCCAACGTCCTTATCAGGGCCTCCCTTGTCCTGGAACTTCTGTAGTCCTCGGGGAAGAGGGATTCACTAACATGGGTGAAGTGAGATCCAGTGTCCCTCAGCATCCTTACTGGCACAGGATCAGCTCCTCTTATCTTCACCGTCCCCTCACACACAGAGGGGTGAATCCTCTTCTCCCTCATCACAGGCATATCACCTGAGTTATCGTTGGTTTCTTTGCTTCCTATCCTCGCGAAAGCCACGTTCCCACCGTGCCTGGGGCGACCGCACTCCCTTGCAAAGTGTCCTCGTCCCCCACAGTTGTAACACCGACCGCTTCTCCTGGGCGACCCTCTACCAGTCACCCAGGTAGCACCAACAGTAGAGGTTCCCTGGGTCCTCCTAGGACTCCCCGTCGTCGGTTCCCGGGCAGCAGCACTTGCTCCCGAGCTAGGTCCACTGCTCACAGCTTGGGGCTTCCTCCCCACGTCCCTGGAGCTCTTGAACCGGGTTACTTCATCGGGCACACTACTCTTGGGAGAGTCCCCACCCGTCCTCGCTCCTCCTGAACTCCTAAAGTTCCCTCCCGACCTGGGGTAAGGCGAGTGTCTGGGCGGCCCCTCCTTCCTGAGATGTAGTGCCTCCTCTAGCATGTCGGCTCGGTCCGCTGCAGCCTTCAGGTCCTTAATACCTGCTTCTCTCACCCTTACTCGCAACTCAGGATGGAGCACTGGCATAAACTTCTCCATTACTATCAGTCGTTTGATCTCATCCGCCAACTCCGCTTCCTCCTCCTCCAACCATCGTAGGAATTTCCGATCCATATCTCTGGCGGTCTCGGCGTAAGACTTTCCCGACGCTCTTGTACACTCTCTGAACCGCTTCCGTTACATTTCTGGAGTCAGCCGGTATGAGTGGAGCACTGCATTCTTAATCACGTCGTAACTAGCACACTCCTCTTGGTCCAGCATGTTGTAGGCTTCCCGGGCCTCACCGGTCAACCTGCCCTGGACCAGAGCAGCCCAATCATCTTCCGGCGTCTCCTTCAGAGTCGTTATCTGTTCAAAGTGTTCGAAGAACGCCTCAGCTTCGTGTGGTTCGAACGTAGGTAAGTCACGTTCCCTTACCTTGAGGTCATCCTGCCATGCAGGTAGTGAGGGCAGCCCATGCTCAACGCGATGCAATTTGACTTCTTTCTTTGCCTTTATCTCCTCCAGTCGCAGTTGTCTCTCTCCTTCTCCCTGCAGCCGAGCTTCACGATCCTCTCGCTGCAGCCGTACTTTTCGCTCATGCTCCTCTCGCTACAGCCGTGCTTCTTGCTCACGCTCCTCTCGCTGCATTTGCGCTTTTTTCTCCCCTCGCTGCATTTGCGCTTCTCTTTCCTCTCATCGCAGCTGGGCTTCCAGTTGCATCTTCATTATTTCCAGTTGCAGGCTCCTCTTACTACAGCTGGACCTTCCACTTCTCCCACGTTCACTGTGAATTCTCCCCACACTGGTAGGCGCTTGGGGTGGCTCAAGTCGGGATGGTTCACCTTGCGAAGGCTCTTCTTGGGATGGCTCTCCTTGAGATGGCTCCTCTCCCGTCGCCTCCTCTCGAGCCGTGAGCTGTGCCATGATCTCTATCCTTCGCTCCGCTACCTTAGTCGTCCTCAACCTGATCCCAAAGTGATTTGCCACTTGTTAGAGCTGGGCCTTGGTATACTCTTCCAAAATTCTCTTCCAAAAAATGGTGGGCTGCGATGGCTAGTTTAATCCACTGAATAAGGCTTGTATAGCCTCAAATCCTCGAGAGCTGACCGAGGCACATCCTCTCACCTCCACAGTCAGGTCAATTCTGACGTTGGCGCCGCCCGGGGCACTCAATGACGTCACGACGGGCTCTGATTGGTCGCCCGCGACCTGAGTCAGCCAATCCGCAACCGGCTAGCGTCCCTTACAAAATGTCATATCTGCAGTAGGGGATACTCTTTCATTTATATCAGGGCGCGACTTTCCCCTTACCTACAACTTATAATGTAAATTTCTCCCTTATTTGGCGGCGATCTGGTCACCACATATATCAACAGACTTCCCTGTACCTCAGAGAATCAGTAGGGAGAGTTGATATGACTCTTAAAGCAGGCAAACGAAAGAAATAGGAGAGGGCACCGTAACAATGGTGATCGTACATAATGTATGAGGGTAGTGCTTGTATGCTTATTGGCGTGTAAGACGCAGTGTAAGGTGTAAGATTGATTTATTTTGTGTTGGGAATATTTATGCAGATGTTTCTGATATTTCAGCCATAGGCTGAGGTTTATATACTTTCAGGGCTGATTGTGCAGCATTGTTGTAATAAGTGGTGTTTCAGTCTCAAGCTGAGGTTTACATATATTTAGAGCTGATTGGACCATAGTGTTGTGACGATATTGCAATCCCCGTTTGGTGAGTTAGTAGTAAGTGGTAAGCCAAGAGTTGAGCAGCCACTTGATATGGACGGTTGGTGACGTCAGGTTAGGGATATTGGATTCCTTACAGGATTGTAGCATCTTAGAGTGTTGTATGTTAATATTTTCATTTACTTTTCATGTAGTGTATTGTATATGTTCTTTTGTTTATTAAATGTGTATTGTTAACTGGCTTCTTCTCTTGTCCTGAAGAGCTTTCCAGAAAGCAGAGAGAGAAGAGAGAGAGAGAGAGGAGAGAGAGAAGAGAGACAGAGAGAGAGAGAGAGGAGAGAGAGACAGAGGAGAGAAAGAGACAGAAGAGAGAGAGAGAGAGAGAGAGAGAGAGAGAAGAGAGAGAGAGGAGAGAGAGAGAGAGAATCACAGCTCCGGACAGGGTGACGGAAAATACTAATTTTTAAATTGGGGGATTAGGAGATCATTCCAAACAGGAGAGAATGGGGAGTCATTGGCGGTCAACTAGGGTGTGTACACAGGACAGCGAGGCCATTATTGGACCCACCCCTAAACATTTATCTATGTGTGTGTGTGTGTGTACCTACATAATTGTACTTACATAGTTGTGCTTGTGAGCTCTGACTCTTTGGTCTGCCACTCAACTGTCAATCAACTGGTGTACAGGTTCCTGAGCCTACTGGGCTCTATCACACATCTGCGTGTATGTGAGTGTGTATGTGTGTGTACTCACTAGTTGTGTTTGCGGGGGTTGAGCTCTGGCTCTTTGGTCCCGCCTCTCAACCGTCAATCAACAGGTGTACAGATTCCTGAGTCTATTGGGCTCTATCATATCTAAACTGAATGTGTATGGAGTCAGCCTCCACCACATCACTTCCTAATGCATTCCATTTGTCCAACCACTCTGACACTAAAAAAGTTCTTTCTAATATCTCTGTGGCTCATTTGGCACTCATTTTCCACCTGTGTCCCCTGTGCGTGTGCCCTTGTGTTAAATAGCCGGTCTTTATCTACCCTATCAATCTGTGTGTGTGTGTGTGTATTCACCTAGTTGTATTCACCTTGCTATGCTTGCGGGGTTGAGTCTGCTCTTTCGGCCAGCCTCTCAACTGTCAATCAAATGTTACTAACAACATTTTTTTTTCAAACACACACACACACACACACAACACACATACACCACACACACACACACACACCACACACACACACACACACACACACACACCACAACACACACACACCACACAGACCACACACACACACACACCACACACACACACACACACACACACACACACACAGAGGATTAAGACAGAGGAGGAACAGCTTGAGACTTCAAGAAGACCGGACAAGCTGCAGGGATGGTCGAGATACAAATGGCTGTTAAGAGTTTAACCCAAGCAAATGTAATTGTAACTGAAGATAGGGTAGGAAAGCAGGAGAGCCAGATACAACGGATCATTGGGAGATGAAATACTTCAAGAGTCAGAGAGAGAGAAAGACCTGGGTGGTTGCATATCACGCAGACCTGTCCCCTGAAGCTCATATCAGAGGATAACATCAGCAGCATATGCCAGGTTT
>WNGS01004946.1:1097971-1111215 GCA_020271785.1 Procambarus virginalis
CTTGGCCCTGTGGTGGCTGGCCCCAACCGTGGTTTCAGCGCTGCTTGCTCGGGGTCTGAACCCGGAGTTTTTTCCGCAGCTCCGCGTCTTTCAGAAGATCAGCCCAGTCCATTACTAGATTGGTTCGCTCTTCTCCTCGAGTCTTCGCTTTTGGTATTTTTGACTCGAGTTTATCACCATTTGTATGGTGATCAGGTGGCCACACATTATCCCCTCACACAGTCTATCCCCGTGCCCATGACGTTTGTAAGTTCGCTGTTCTTGCTGCCGTTTTGGGGAACATATGATGGCTGACACTCGGGCGTGGGGGTTTTTAACGGTCGAACAGGGTCCTGGCTGCTTGCTACCTCGTGAACGTTCCTGGGCTTTGTCAGGGCTGTGTCGCTTTGGGTCGGCGGCTACAGCCTGTCTCGACTTAGAGTTGAGGTGTGGAGCACCGACCATCTCCCGGGAAAGTTCACTTATTTCCTTATTCTTTGGTGAAGTAGCTCCGAGAGCCGTAGGGGATCCCCCCAAAAAACCCATGTTGAATGTAATGAAACGTCATTTTTTGGGTGAGTCACAGAGGCTCCCTGGCAACCCTACCTCCTTCTGGTCGTCGGTTTTCGCATATTTTGATATCTCGCCTCGGTACTGGAGGTGTGGATCGCTGGCATGGGGGACATGGGCTTCCTCTTTCCCCTCCCAGGGAGGGGAGGGCTGTGCTCACATGTGGCTCGGCTCGTGTGATGTCATGCTTGCTTGCTCGTTTTCCCTTGAGGGAGTTCTGTCCATTTGTTTCGTTATTTTCGTTTGCTTTACCAGAATAAGGGTTTGTTTTGAGGCGCTTACCTTTCTGGGTGCCTGTCCCAGTCGATGGCAGATATAGAATGGTCCAAAATTACATGTGCATTTCTATAGGCCATTACTCCTTGTGGCACTCTGAGGGGGCCAGGTTCTGGCCGTGGTCCCCGGTAGGTCTAGAACTCAACCCACATCGACAGATGCCTAAAGTTAGGACTCTCCCTGTCAGCCTGGATAGCTCAGGGAAGCCTCTGGCACTAACACAGAAAATGGCGTTTCATTACATTCAACGCTAGTTTTTTGCATTTATTTACGTGTTTTAATTTATTGTGATGTTGAAGTGTTTTGATACCACCAGTGGCGAGTACAGTAATTGCCAAGAGCATTCACAAAGTGTTTAGTTAGTTCACTTTTGTTCACAACCTGTCTATTGTGTCGAGACTGTGGTCTCTTTCACACCACTCAGAGTGGTGTGAAAGGATTCCTGCTGTGAGGAGGTGTTTTGACAGTTGTTTAGGTGACACTCTTAAGCAACGTAATGCACGTGGGTCACTGTGTATTAGCAAGTAAGTTGTTGAATAAATTCTTTTTTTTTTGTACATGTGCCTTTGATGTCATTCCTCATTTTGAAGTACTGTCCCCATATTTCATATTCATCAACACTGCTACTTAACATTGTCATTAATTTGAGCTGGCTTGGGATCCAGCCCAGAGCCTCATGCACTGAATACAAATTTAGTGTGAGGACTCATCCGCTACCTGCTAGATTTGCTTGCAAGCAAGTTGCAGGGTGAACGATCTAAGTGTGGAAGGTTTGGTATTGCTTGTGCAGTAGGAGACCATCCTGGCCTTCAATGACCAATGAGAGCTGTCAGGTATTGAGTTAAAGAGTCAAGCAGGTAAGGGGTCAGACGACTTCTAATACTTTGGTACAGTGAGTTTGGCCGAGAGGTGAAAGTACTGGACATGCTAAAGGGCATGGAGGCCCTGGCTGACCGGGTTTGAATCCTTTAGGGGAGGTCAAGAGTTTTCTGATATATATTTATATATTCAATTTATTATATAAATTTCTGTTTAATACATATGCAAATTAATTTGGTAATGTATGTACAAATAATTGTAAAGAGAGTTCTTAAATGTGAGGTGTTGCACAGGTATCCAGGTCGTCCAGTCATCTCTGAAGCTCCCCAGTGAGGCAGACAACCTCAGTGCTGACCTGGTCATCAACAGCAGAATAATTAAGGTGAATAAATTGACTGACAATTTAAGATAAGTTCTACAAATATTAGCAAATTAATGTAATATATTTGCAAGATAAACATATGAACATTTTCACGATCTAAAGAAACATTAACGTGTTAGCTGCTACCTAAGACTTGTTTACCAATGACACGTTAGTTCATCATCCAATCTAAGTTACTGCCAAATGTTCCACTAACCATTATGGAGGCTCCGTCATGAAGCACCTCGTGCACATGACATTAGCTACCTATCTGCTATACTCAACACTATTTATTTGCCAACATTTTACTCTAAAGTCAATATTCTAAGCCCATGAACACATGTGGAAACTCACCTCACACATTAAAAGACATCAGTCAGCTATATTTTTAGCTCATTCTATGGTAATATTGATAAATTATTTGCATGAGTGAATATATATATATATATATATATATATATATATATATACAGTGACACCTCGGCTTACGAATGCCCCTCTTTACAAACTTTTCGGGTTATGAGCCCAATTTCTTTGGAAAATTCTAATCAGGTTACGAACTTTGCCTTGCGAAACAAGTTTGTTGATACGCGTATGGGCCGACCTAGCACGTGGTGGCACGGCGATCACGCCTCAGTTTACCAGTACCAGTGCCTTCCACCTAGTGACTATCGCGCCTGAATTCTTCGCAAAGATTTACAGTTTTTCTGTTGGGAGCCCCTACGGCTCTGTGGAGATTATCTGGCTAATGTATGTTATATTAGACTGGGACATTAGCTATGGAGTTCAGACCTACCAGGGACCAGTGCCAGAACCTGGCCCCTTCAGAGAGGTTTCAGGGAGCAATGGCCCTGGAAAACCCCCTTTTGGTTGGGGGTTTCCTTATCTGCCATTGACCGGAGTTAGGCACCCAGAAAGGGAGCATAACTCATTCTATGGTAATATTGATAAATTATTTGCATGAGTGAATATATATATATATATTATATATATTATATCTATATAGATATATATATATATATATGTATTATATATATATATATAGATATATCTATATATAGATATATGATATAATATATATATATTATATATTATATATATACAGTGACCCTCGGCTTACGAAATGCCCCTCTTTACAAACTTTCGGGTTATGAGCCCAATTTCTTCGGAAAATTCTAATCAGGTTACGAACTTTGCCTCAGGAAACAAGTTTGTTGATACGCGTATGGGCCCGACCTAGCGCGTGGTGGCACGGCGATCACGCCTCAGTTTACCAGTACCAGTGCCTTCCACCTAGTGACTATCGCGCCTGAATTCTTTGCAAAGATTTACAGTTTTTCTGTGGGGAACCCCTACGGCTCTGTGGAGATTATCTGGCTAATGTATGTTATATTAGACTGGACATTAGCTATGGAGTTCAGACCTACCAGGGACCAGTGCCAGAACCTGGCCCCTTCAAAGAGGTTTCAGGGAGCAATGGCCCTGGAAAACCCCTTTTGGTTGGGGGGTTTCCCTTATCTGCCATTGACCGGAGTTAGGCACCCAGAAAGGGAGGCATAACAAATCAAACCCCACATGATAAGAAACTAAAACAAAAAACCAACACAGAGGTAGAAACTCCCTACAACCCAAGGAAAAAAAAAAAATAAGCAAATATCACACTTTACTGCTGCGTAGCTCGTCTGCACAGCCCTCCCCGCCCCGTGAGAGGGAGGTGGAGGGTCCGGATCTCACAGAGCCGGCTGCCTAGCACCAGTTTGTAAGCTAATGTCACTGGGACAGACACATCTCTGGTCTCAGTTTCCTAGGTGGTGTTTGCTTTCGTGGCGTTCACTGCTGTGTTTTTTGTGTTGTGCTGTGGCCAGGTGTTCCTCATCAGTACCTGGGCTTCATGCGCTTAGGGGCTTCCTTCCCTAAGCGCCCTGTGAATACTGCCTCTGCGTGACAGGGTTATCTTCCCTGGGGCGTTTGGGAACCTCTCCTGTAGAGGTTCTTCCTGCTAAGTATTTGCCTTGCCCTTGGGGCCAGCTGGGGCTTGGGGCCGTTGTTTGGCCCTGGGTAGGGACTGGTATTGTGCTGGTTAGGGCGTCAAGGTGGCGCGGCCTACCACCTTCACGGCGACCGGTTCCTGTTGCCTCTTGGGACGGTATAATTTTGCGGGGGTTTTCTCTTGTTCTTATTTTCATTTGCCTTGTAGGGGGGTCTGCCTAGTGTGGCTATAGTTCCATTGGTTGTGTTTGGTGGCCCTCTGCTAGGCCCCCGTGATTGTACATGTCGCAGGGGTTTTCAATATTGCATCCCCCTGTGTTAGCTTGGGTGTTTAACTGGTTAGCAACACCTTACCCGGGCTTCCAGTAGCAGGCAGTCTACGAGCCCTGGAAAACCCTGTCGGGGCTCGGTGGATGTGTCTTCCGGGTTCCAGCCTATCTTGCGTGGGTTCGGTAGTTGCTGTGTCTTTGTCTCCGGGTGACAGTCACCACTTTTACCTCCGTCATGCTGCCTGTTGGGTCACTGATACCTTAACCCGGAGTCTTGCGAGTTGTGTTGTCTGCTTGTTCTCCAGTACTCTCCTGATATCATTACTGTTCAGAATACAGGCGGCATCCGCGTTGCAAGCTCGATTTAGGTTGTTGCAACGGGTTAGGTTGATTTTCCACCTGGATGCCCCGGGCCGCCCCGTTTTGGTTAGGTGCTATGTGCCACTTTCCCTCCCTCTTCCCGGCTCCTGACAGTCTGCGTGTTTAGGGGTCGCGGCGGGGTTTAGTTGGTGCCGACGCTCGAGCGCCTTCAGGGGCTGATATGCTCGGATTGAGGACGGAGGTTTTCGAGCCTGTTCCTCCTGCCAAGGAGGAGGGGACCTGTCCTGGGGACCATTCAGGCTTGTTTGCATTTGTGTTCCTCACGTGTTGCCCCAAAAAAATGAGGTGATTTGATAAAATGCTATGCCCAAGATTACCATCCAGTGTGGCGGGGAAGTGGTTCATATAGCTCCGGCTATCACTTCCTTATGTCCGGTCGTGATGGTCAAGCGGATTAAGGCGTCCCTGTACATACCAGTTGCGTTGCTCCTGGGAGTATGGGTTCGAGTCACTTCTGGGGTGTGAGTTTTCAGTTGTATCTAGTCCTGGGGACCATTCAGGCTTGTTTGCATTTGTGTTCCTCACGTGTTGCCCCAAAAAATGAGGTGATTTGATAAAATGCTATGCCCAAGATTACCATCCGAGTGCCGGCGGGGAAGTGGTTCATATAGCTCCGGCTATCACTTCCTTATGTCCGGTCGTGATGGTCAAGCGGTTAAGGCGTCCCTGTACATACCAGTTGCGTTGCTCCTGGGAGTATGGGTTCGAGTCACTTCTGGGGTGTGAGTTTTCAGTTGTATCTAGTCCTGGGGACCATTCAGGCTTGTTTGCATTTGTGTTCCTCACGTGTTGCCCCAAAAAATGAGGTGATTTGATAAAATGCTATGCCCAAGATTACCATCCGAGTGCCGGCGGGGAAGTGGTTCATATAGCTCCGGCTATCACTTCCTTATGTCCGGTCGTGATGGTCAAGCGGATTAAGGCGTCCCTGTACATACCAGTTGCGTTGCTCCTGGGAGTATGGGTTCGAGTCACTTCTGGGGTGTGAGTTTTCAGTTGTATCTAGTCCTGGGGACCATTCAGGCTTGTTTGCATTTGTGTTCCTCACGTGTTGCCCCAAAAAATGAGGTGATTTGATAAAATGCTATGCCCAAGATTACCATCCGAGTGCCGGCGGGGAAGTGGTTCATATAGCTCCGGCTATCACTTCCTTATGTCCGGTCGTGATGGTCAAGCGGATTAAGGCGTCCCTGTACATACCAGTTGCGTTGCTCCTGGGAGTATGGGTTCGAGTCACTTCTGGGGTGTGAGTTTTCAGTTGTATCTAGTCCTGGGGACCATTCAGGCTTGTTTGCATTTGTGTTCCTCACGTGTTGCCCCAAAAAAATGAGGTGATTTGATAAAATGCTATGCCCAAGATTACCATCCGAGTGCCGGCGGGGAAGTGGTTCATATAGCTCCGGCTATCACTTCCTTATGTCCGGTCGTGATGGTCAAGCGGATTAAGGCGTCCCTGTACATACCAGTTGCGTTGCTCCTGGGAGTATGGGTTCGAGTCACTTCTGGGGTGTGAGTTTTCAGTTGTATCTAGTCCTGGGGACCATTCAGGCTTGTTTGCATTTGTTTGCAAACAAACAAACATTCAGGCTTGTTNTTCCAAACAAGGATCGTCACAGCCCCTTTTCACCCGAGGCCGGCCTCCTTCAAGACCAAGTAGAAGGAAGAGTGATAATTATTAAATACAACAATTATTATTATGATAATAATATAATATCATAATAATAATTGTAAATGATATATATATATATATATATATTATATATATATATATATATATATATAATATATATATATATATATATATATAATATATATATATAATATATATATATATATATATTATATATATATATATATATATATATATATATATATATATATATATATATATATATATATATATTATATATATATATAGATATATATATATATATATATATATATATATATATATATATATATATATATATATATATATATATATATATATCTTCTACACTGGCCAGGAGCTAGCTAGAGTGTGTCAGGTCCATTGCCCAGGGCTGTCTCTGAAGGTCTGAGCTCTGCAGGGTGCAGAGCAGAAGAGTGTATTAAGATCTGCTGAGAACGTTGTTGATACCTATTAAGTTGTTTAGCGCCGGTCATCATCAGAAGAAAGTATTAGGTCACCCTATGTGTGTGTCCATGGCATGTCCACTGGCGCCTATGTCCAACACCGCTCGGCACGCTATCATCGGCGTCGTCGGCGATCTGCTTGACAAATTTGACAACCCTTGGGTGTGTACCTAACATTATATACAGTGATTTTCCTATAGTGGCCATAAACAAACAAACTTATTTTTTGAGACGTCCAACACCGTCTCGGACATGCATGAATAATGAGTACATTGCTGAAATATAATCCTCAAACTAAGCTATCCATGGAGCATCATGACTAACTAGTTAATGTCTGCGCAAACTGGAGGCAGGAGGTCCGGCTGCAGGTAGAGGTGATAGTTGTAGAGTCAGCGGACCAGAAGTTGCGCGTAGGAATTCATGATGCTCAGCCACAGTATTACCTGTTAAGTAGATTATAAAAGGTAGACACTAATGTAGGCACAATATATTACATGGCAATACATAGAATAAGCAACATTTCCACTAAAATATGGAGAGCATGAACGTGGCAGGAACACTAGGACCTACATAGTGTATGGAGACACGACAAGATCAATAAACTACGAACAAAGATACCTGAGGTGGAAGGGTCTATATACATTGAACCGAGGGGGTGCGAAACGATTGTTGCAATCATTCTTAAATCTAGTCATAAAACTATGAATTCTTAGGAGTTAGTCCATCACGAACGTAGTCTTCCTCTGCCATGTACGAACAGGCAGGGAGAGGGGAGCAGATAGAACGCATCCATTGTCCCTTACAGACTGGAACACAACAGTCACACGGAGATGAATCATCAGACTGTAGGTGGTGTACTGTCGAAATAACAGGTCTGGACCGAAGATTGTATGTGTGAGTACGTGGTGGGGTAGTATCGCTGGGCGTGTCTGAGACCGAAGTGGGTGTCACAGTGGTAGGGTCACACGGTACATCGTCAGGGACAAGAGTGTCAGGGACAGGAGTCTGGGTGTCATCGTCAACAGTCAGACGAGCTAATTTCATGTGGTTGAGATGCTCATGTACTTGTTCTCCAGTGGCTAGGTTTTCCAGCTTGTACTTATTACCTGTGATATGCTCAAGAACTCTGTAAGGACCAAGAAACTTCTCAGTCAGTTTGTACATGGGACCATTTCGTCGCTGGTTGAGGATCATTACTAAAGATCCAGGTCCTATTCTCGTAGGTTTAGCATGAGCGTTTTGTAACCGCGGGAAATCGTCAGTAGCTTTAGAGAGATGTTCCTTGACCCTTTGGAACACCAGTTGAGTGTCTCTCCATTTTACCTTAACATAGTCGCCATAGTTGTAGAGTGGCGCGGGCGGCGAGGAGATGATGGCATTAGGAAATCTCATGTCTGTCCCAAATAGCACAAAGTGAGGTGTGTCTCCTATGGAGGAGTTGACAGAGGAGTGTATCGAACATTGGACGATTGGCATAAGTTCATCCCATTTGTGACTGTCCTGATTGACTGTCACTCTGAGTGCGTCAAGGACCTTCTTGTTAGTTCTTTCAGCAAGGCCATTGCTAGCCGGTTGATAAGGCATTATATTACACTTTTTGATGTTGTACAACGTAGACAGTTGTTCCAGAACAGAACTGTTGAATTCCGGGCCGTTGTCAGAGAGTATAACCCTAGGTGGACCATACCTGCAAATTATATGATCATGAAAGGCACTAGCTATAGTTTCTGCAATTTTGTTGGAATTGGAACCAGTTCACAGTATCTAGAGAAGTTATCTACCATAACTAGGAGATGTTTATTTCGTCTGGAAGTTTCAGCAAAATTTGTTAACAAATCCATAGAAACACGATCCCAAGGTGCATTAGTCGTAGGGTAAGTCTGAATCAGGTTCGGGCCAGCAACATGGCCTGTGTGAGCTAGGCAGGTTAGACATTGATCCACGTGACGTTCAATCTGTTTGGCCATTTTGGGCCAGTAGTATGTAAGACGAGCCTGCTTGATGGTGCGGTCCTTGCCAGGATGCGCACTGTGTGGGGCGTCGTGAACAAGTTTTAACACGGTAGGAACTATCGATGCAGGAATAACAAGTTGATGTACCAGTCTGGCAGGAGATCCAAGCATAACTTTGCGATGGAGCACATGATCTAAGAGTACTAGTTCCTTGAGTGGTACGGGTGGCTTGACCGTAAGAGTCGTGTGCGGGTCCATGAGAAAGCTTATGATCGGTGCCCACATTGGGTCTTGTCGTTGTGCGAGTTCTACATCTCGCAAGTCTAATGAAGGGTATTCAACGTGAACGGGAGCGACGTAACGGGAGAGAGCATCGGCAACTACATTGTGTTTGCCAGGTAAGTATCCAAACGTGGGTAGGAACTCTTGTATGGTGAGCGACCAACGGGCAAACTTGCCTATGGGGTTCTTGTCTCTGAACAAGGGAATGATAGCTTGGTGGTCCGTCAGTACATGGACGGGGTAGTTATAGATGATATCTCTGAAATGTTTGAGTGCCCACACGACAGCCAACGCTTCGCGCTCGGTTGTCGAATAATTCTTTTCAGCTTTGGAGAGGACTCGGCTCGCATATGCAATGGCATGTTCTTTTCTGTCGCTAGTTTGAGCGAGTACGGCACCTAACCCAATGTTACTGGCGTCGGTAACTAAAATGAACGGTTTGGTGAAGTCTGGGAACTTGAGAACGGGAGAAGATATCAGGGCTTCTTTGAGCGATTGAAATGCTTTCTCTTGATCAGTTGTCCAAACGAACGGAACGTCTTTCTTAAGGAGGTGAGTGAGAGGAGATGCAATCACTGAATAACCGGCAATGAAATGGCGGTAGAATCCAGCTAGGCCTACGAACTTTTGTACAGCTTCAGCATTATGAGGGACTGGGAAGTTCTTGACAGCTTCTATCTTTGAATCTAGAGTGGTGATGCCTTGTGAGGTGACGTTATGGCCGAGAAACTGTATTTTTTCTCTCATGAAGGCGCATTTGCTAAGTTTGATTTTCAGATTGGCTTCAGCTAGTCTCTGAAGGACTCGGTCCAAACTTTGAAGATGTGATGGTACATCCTTGGACATGATAATGAGGTCATCGAGGTAGACCATGAGGGTATTTCCTATCATTCGTCGGAACAGGTCTGTCATAAGCCTTGAGAAGGTAATAGGGCTGCTGCGTAAGCCAAAAGGCATGCGGGTGTACTGGTAATGACCATTAGGGACGGAAAACGCCGTCAGTTCTCGACTTTCTGGGTCGAGCGGTATCTGCCAAAATCCTTGCAATAAATCAAGTGTGGAAAAAACCTTATTCTGACCTATGTTCTGCAATAAGTCAGTAAGCACAGGAAGTGGAAATCGATCAGGAATCGTAACTTGATTAAGTTTCCTGAAATCAATGACGGGACGCCAAGAGCCATCCTTCATGGGTACTAAGATTAACGGAGCATTCCATGGTGAATTACTTTCTTCAATAACGCCATCGTGTAACATCTCGTCAATGAGTCGGTCTGCAACAGTTCGTTGAGAATGAGGCAATCTGTACGCGGGTACAAAAATTGGGCGAGTACCTGGTTCCAGTGGAATTTTATGAGTAATGAGGTGTGTCAGTCCAAGTTGTTCACCTGTCAGTGCAACAATGTTGCAATGCTTGTTGAGGATGGTCAACAACTGAGATTGGGCGTCAGGGAAGTCAGTGGGACTAAGATGCACAGGTGAGATCGCGATCTGATTTCAATTTGTTGTGTGAGAGAGTGCATGTACTATTTGGTCAGTAGAGACCTCATCCACTACTCGCACCGGTAACGAATAATGAGCAAAGTCAACAATGTGTGTGCCTGACGCAAGATGAATGTTGGAATTGGTGATGTTGGTAACATAAACAGCAGTAGTGTTATTCTGCATCTGATGTAAGGACGGTTCATGGAGGTACCATTGATTTGACATGTGTCACTGTCAGCTATTACGTGTTCTAGGTCAGATACACCAGGTATTTTGACATTAACTTTTGTTAGTGCATGAGAATGTAGTACCGTGTCTTGGTGTAAGATGCCTCTGACCTGACTGATGTTAGACTCCAGGCAAGTAACGTAATGAACAATTGCTGGGGCCCCTTGCAAAAATTCATTGACCTCACCGACCTGCGAGACTGTGGAAATGTGCATTGGTCTGGTGTCGGTAAGTAACTGAGTGACGGGTTTGTTTGGCGTGACTGGTGGTCTGGTGTCAGTAAGTGACTGAGTGACGGGTTTGTTTGGGCGTGACTGGTTAAGTGTAACCTGGTCTCTCTTGGTTTGTATGTACCTTATATAGTCCCAATGATTGGTGAACTCATGTCTCATGGTGTACACACTGCAAAGAGGTACTACTGTGTCACCAATTGTTGCTTCCCAACGGTAAGCATCGATAGTAACTCTGTAGTCTCTCATGGTGTTTAATCCTAGTAAAATATCTCCAGGGAATCGTTCTGCACCGGCTATTACATATGGCACGGTGAGTGATCCGTCATTAACTATTAACTCTATGTCTGCTTCACCTAACGCTGGAGTCATTCCTCCAGTAAGTCCACCAAGGTTGGAAACAGACGACTGTCGTATATCGAGTCGGTCGCGTAGGCCATGAAGGGTGTCTTGTTTAATGATGTTGACTCGAGCTCCTGTGACTAGGAAAATCTTAACATGTCGACCCTTCAGAGTTGCTGAAATCAGAGGACCTTCTGTGTCCTTGTTAGGCATCCTGATAAACATGTTATTACGGGACTTACATGGTCGACGTGGGGTCTGGAATACATGTACACGAGTACCGTCAGTGTGTAGTTCGTCCATGTTATCCTCCTCTGCTAAGGTACCGTACCTGTTACGGGTAGGCACTGAGTATACAGGGAGGTCGTCTCGCTTCCCTATGTAATACCTTTACCCAGGCTGCTATACCTACCCCCGACTAAGAGTCATAGGGCTGATCTGCGTGTTCGTAGGTCGAGTCTGCATTATCCTTGATGGCCGTGGCGCCGTTTGCCACATGCGAGTCACGGTGTCCATCTGTGTCGCGACTGTCAGTTGTTGCGTACTTAACATGGGCAGTTGGTCGGGTTGCAGGGCTACGTGTAGGGCTCGGTCGGCGCTGGTGAGTTGCTGCAGCCTGCAGCAGTTATGGGAAGGAGGAGTAGGACTAGGACGGTTAGCCTGGTTAGTACCACGGCGGGCTCTACAGTCAGCAGTGTCATGTCCAGGTCGGCAGTGATATGTGCAATAAGAACGGGTGTGATTATGAGATTGGTCTAGCATGCTGTTGGTAACGAGTGTTAGTTGATGTACACTCTGCCTTACGGTGGCCTTGTTTGCCACAGTTAAAACATTCTGGCGTTCGAGGTCGCTGAGGGTACTGAGGGGAGCCTGTCCTAGAGTATGACCTGGGGCCATACGAAGGCAGAGGAGAGCTAGCACGAGTCTGAACATGTCTAGGGGTAGAACGCATGACAACGTTCACAGTGGTATGGGAACTGTTTGCACGAAAAACGGCAGAAATCTGGGCAGAATCCCGGGACTTTAGCCTGTCTGTGGACTCTACCATGACGTCCATTAAGTCCCAAATGTGTGGGTAGGACCAAAATTCCTAGCCTCGATGTCTTTCAGTATGGCCTGGGGGCATGACTCTGCATGGCACCGAACACCAATAGCTTACCCACATTCTGTATAGTGAGGCTTCCACTAGCATCCCATCTAGAACCCATCAAGGCTTTCTCCAGTGAGTCCTGTAGCGTAGCTAGACGCATGGCAAAAGCGTTGCGTGTTTCATCAGGAAGCATTACTGCAGTAGCTAATTGGCAAGCCATGCAAAAGGGATCACGATCAACTACCGATATATATCTCCTACGAAAGAATTTCTTAAATTCTTCCCAGTTTACAATTTCTTTAAGTCAGGTGTTCCTGCTACAAGATACGCATCTCCAGATTTATTGGACAAGTGTGGACGTCGCCATACTGATATAGTCCGCGTCTGTGACAGCAGTACCCTTGCTCTTCGCTCTAGCCTCTACACTAGCGAACCATGTCTCCAAGAGGGTTGGATCCTTTCCACTAAACGGGCGAATGTCAACAGACTGTGTAAGAACTGTGACGGTGTTCGAGTTAGAACCCGCAGTATTCAGGGCTTCAGTCATGATTACTGAGTCGCTGCTGGTTGTAGTGGTTAACGAGGATAAGCTACCGAGAGCTGGGGGTGGGAGTTCACTGGCTAAGGGTAAGTGAGCGAGCGTAGGAGCTCACTAGTTAAGAGTAAGTTACTCTCGGATAGTGAATGAGACCGTAGACTGTAGGTTAAGTGCGCGAGCGAGGCCTGAGCGAGTATCGATTATCCATAAAGTAAGTTTACAGTGTGCCCACGAAAGTCCACAGTTTACTCTACTACACAAATAACAAAGGGTACTTAACTAGAGCTGAAGGCTGCTGGGGCTGCAATCCGGTTAATGGGGCAGAGATGATCCTGCCGCTC
>WNGS01004946.1:1118011-1158077 GCA_020271785.1 Procambarus virginalis
ATATATATATATATATATATATATATATATATATATTATATATATATATATATATATATATCTAATATATGCAAACTTGGAAGGATCACTAACAATATATATATATATTATATATTATAATATATATATATTATATATATATATAATTATATATATATATATAAGTAAACAGCTGTTTACTTAGTCGTGTTTTTAAAGGAGGTTGGTGAGGAAACTCATTGGGAAAACTAGAGACCCACGGGCAGCCAGTTTCCTGTTCCAGCGGCTCATTGTCGCGATCCAGAGGGAAAATGCGTGCTGTATCCTGTTTACGCACCCAACCTCCGAGGACTGGACGAGGTCTTCGAACGCTGAATGTTATATTGTTATATATTTGGTGTGGTGTGTGTTCTCTGTAAACTGTAGCATTGCAATTAAATAAACAAAATTATATATATATAGTATTATATTTAGTATATAGATATATATATATATATATATATATGATATATATATATTATATATATAATCTTTAGCCAACACCCCACCAGTGGGGACTCGAACCCAGAAAGCACAACTACTTCCAGTAGCTGCCATAACTAGTATGCCTTAACACCACTACACCAAGTCCAGACCCTTAAAAGAGATAGAGACTTCGAAGTATTTACCCCTCACTTGTGGTTCAGCAAGTATGTGCTTATAGCATAGACACGAGTTCTCCCACATTGACAGTGGCTTGATGAAAAATGCTTAAGTAACCCCTCACAAATCTGGTTGCCCCTTGGGAGGTGGAGATATTTGAGGTAAATACTTCGAAGTCTCTATCTCTTTAGGGTCTGACTTGGTGTAGTGGGTTTAAGGGCTACTAGTTAGGGCAGCTACTGAAGGTGTTGTGCTTTCTGGATTCGAGTCCCATTGGTGGGTGATGTTCTAAAGATTGTTAATCTTCACTTGTGGTTCAAGCAAGTATGTGCTTATAATATATGATATATATATATATAATAGAGGTATAGGATAAGTATATACTAATATATTATTAAGTTAATTATATCAAATAAAACAAAACAAAACAGCTTTAACGATGTTACAAAGTATCGTTGTGGCTTTAATATCCCTCCAGTTGACAGATCGTTGTAAAGGTCACCAGTGAATGATGGCGTCGCCCTCGCCGGTCTTCACGAAGTGTTCACTGTGTTGTGAACACACATCTCACTCTTCCTCTCCCTGTAGAGAAAAAAGGTGGCCCCGAGGGTTATGTCTGGATCACCTGATCCCTAGGGCTCCTATGGATCACGTGATCCCTAGGGCTCCTATGGAACACCTGATCGCTAGGGCTCCTATGGATCACGTGATCCCTAGGGCTCCTATGGATCACCTGATCCCTAGGGCTCCTATGGATCACCTGATCCCTAGGGCTCCTATGGAACACCTGATCGCTAGGGCTCCTATGGATCACCTGATCTCTAGGGCTCCTATGGATCACGTGATCCCTAGGGCTCCTATGGATCACCTGATCCCTAGGGCTCCTATGGAACACCTGATCGCTAGGGCTCCTATGGATCACCTGATCCCTAGGGCTCCTATGGATCACCTGATCCCTAGGGCTCCTATGGATCACGTGATCCCTAGGGCTCCTATAGATCACGTTTATGTTAGATAACAACTACGAATACACGGTTGACGGACGATTAAACAACCTATGTGACCCGGCAATATGAACTCGCTGCGTACCTTGTTTAACCCATAGTTCGTGACCAACCTCTGTGGAGGGTATTGGGAGCATAAAAAAAAATTGAACTAGGCAAAAAATATTCTTTCCTCTGTTGCTAGACATTAATCGTTTAGGCTTCTGAGGCTTGGTGGTTCTGACGTAGAAGAGAGGGTGGCGTGAGAAGAGATAGATCTTTAAGCTAGGACCGTTGTAAGCTAACAATGAAAAACATGCTAGACTTAACCTCTTTTTTTTTTACATTCAATTTATGACACCTTAGTCTCGATCTAATGTTGTGAAGCAGCTCATTACGTCACAGGCCCTCCCGAAAAAATGAATAAATAAAATATGCGCGAATTGCTATAGTTTTATGTTCACGATGCACAGAGTATGTGGTGGTGTTTGTGTTAGATAGAGCGAGAAGAGAGAGAGAGAGAGATAGACGAGAGAGAGAGAGAGAGAAGAGAGAGAGATAGAGAGAGATAGAGAGAGAGAGAGAGGTGGGGGGGGGTAATATTCTCTAAGGGGGCTCAGGCGTTCCCGGTTTCCACCCCCCATCTTTATCTTTCTTCCCACCACCCAACCCCTCCCCCCCCCTCTCTCTCCTCTCTCTCTCTCTCTCTCTCTCTCCTCTCTCTCTCTCTCTCTCTCTCTCTCTCTCTTTATACTTTTTAAGATATAACAAATCATAATCACAAGGATATGTTTATTTGACTCAGAAACATTTCATTAAATCTTTACATGTTGTAAAGTGCTACTATCTCCCTACTTTTTTCCCCACCCAAAAAGCAACAAAACCAAAAAAAACTGAAAAAAGGGCTGGTCCGATAATACACCGTACAATAGCAGTATACACATCGTTCCTACGAAATGTATGGACATTTAGAAAGCAACATACTAATTGCTTTTACAGTTGTATGGTATACCGTAAGATGTGTGGTGTGTGTACTCACCTATATTACCACGTACCTATATGTACTCCCCTATATGTGGCTGCAGGATCGAGCATTGCTCTTGGACCCAAGATCTTGATGACTCGTGTGTTTGTGTGTGTGTGTGTTGTGTGTGTGGTGTGTGTGTGGTGTGATGTGTTGTTGTGTGTGTACTCAACTAGTTTAATCCTCGTGGCTGCGGGGGTTGAGCTTTGGCTCTGGTCCCCCTCTCGACTGTCAGTCAACTGAGTTGTACAGTTTCCGAGCCTATTGGGCTCTATCATATCTACACTTGAATAAACTGTGTATAGTCACCTCCACCACATCGCTTCCTAATGCATTCCATTTGTCAACCACTCTGACACTAAAAAAATTCTTTCTAATATCTCTGTGGCTCATTTGGCACTCAGTTTCCACCTGTGTCCCCTAGTGCATGTGCCCCTTGTGTTAAACAGCCTGTCTTTATCAACCTTGTCGATTCCCCTGAGAATCTTGAATGTGGTGATCATGTCCCCCCTAACTCTTCTGTCTTCCAACGAGTGAGGTTTAATTCCTGCAGTCGCTCCTCGTAGCTCATACCTCTCAGCTCGGGTACTAGTCTGGTGGCAACCTTTGAACCTTTTCCTTTAGTCTTATGCTTGACTAGATAGGGACTCCATGCTGGAGCCGCATACTCCAGGATTGGTCTGACATATGTGGTATATAATGTTCTGAAAGATTCCTTACACAAGTTTCTAAAGGCCGTTCTTATGTTAGCCAACCTGGCATATGCTGCTGATGTTATCCTCTTGATATGAGCTTCAGGGGACAGGTCTGGCGTGATATCAACCCCCAGGTCTTTCTCTCTCTCTGACTCTTGAAGTATTTCATCTCCCAATGATACCTTGTATCTGGTCTCCTGCTTCCTACCCCTATCTTCATTACATTACATTTGCTTGGTTAAACTCTAACAGCCATTTGTTCGACCATTCCTGCAGCTGTCCAGGTCTTCTTGAAGTCTCAAGCTGTCCTCCTCTCTGTCTTCCTTCTCATAATTTTGGCGTCGTCAGCAAACATTGAGAGGAATGAGTCTATACCCTCTGGGAGATCATTTACGTATATCAGAAACAGGATAGGTCCAAGTACAGAGCCCTGTGGGACTCCACTGGTGACTTCACGCCAGTCTGAGGTCTCACCCCTCACTGTAACTCTCTGCTTCCTATTGCTTAGGTACTCCCTTATCCACTGGAGCGCCCTACCTGTTACTCCTGCCTGTTTCTCCAGCTTATGCATCAACCTTTTATGGTACTGTGTCAAAGGCTTTCCGACAGTCCAAAAAAATGCAGTCCGCCCACCCTTCTCTTTCTTGCTTAATTCTTGTCACCTGATCGTAGAATTCTATCAAGCCTGTAAGGCAAGATTTACCCTCCCTGAACCCATGTTGATGGGTTGTCACGAAGTCTCTTCTCTCCAGATGTGTTACTAGGTTTTTTCTCACAATCTTCTCCATCACCTTGCATGGTATACAAGTTAAGGACACTGGCCTGTAGTTCAGTGCCTCTTGTCTGTCACCCTTTTTGTATATTGGTACTACATTAGCAGTCTTCCATATTTCTGGTAGGTCCCCCCGTTTCCATGACTTACTATACACTATGGAGAGTGGTAAGCAAAGTGCTCCTGCACACTCTTTCAATACCCATGGCGAGATTCCATCCGGCCCAACGTGTGTGTGTGTGTTTGTGTGCGTGTGTGTGTGTGTTTGTGTGTGTGTGGTGGTGTGTGTGTGTGTGTGGTGTGCGTGTGCATGTGCGTGTGCGTGTGTGTGTGTGTTGTGTGTGTGTGGTGTGTGGTGTGTGTGGTGTGTGTGTGTGTGTGTGTGTGTGTGTGTGTATGTGTGTGTGTGTGAGTGAGTGTGTGTTGAGTGCGGCAGTGTTTGTGTATAGGGGGAGGGGGAGGGGGTGTGTCTTGGGACAGTTTAGGCGTGGGAAGGTGGGGGGAGGATGGGTAGTCGGTCACCGGGTATCATGGTGTCAAGCCCCACCCAAGTGAGTCACAGAGTTGTAATATTTGAGATTGAGACCTACTTTAAATTAGCTATTTTAAGTCACTCTGTACACCTTATTGATGACCTAGAGAGGGGTACCTACCGTCAGCTCAACCCCTAGCAAGCACGCCTAGGTGAGTATGAAGAGATGTCCTTATGACGGGGTTGGTCGCCTATCGTTTCCTCTCTCTGGTATCAATGTTGTCTCCACGTGCTACTGTTGTCACCATGTGCTCGTGGTAACATTCGTTCCTATCTTCCTCCCTGGTTGTCACCACTATGTGCACTTAGCATACGATCCTAAACGGTGCACACACTTCGGGGGATCAATCACTATGATACAGTCCGCTTCACAACACAATACTCCAAGCAAATCGTAGGTCCTGCAAGGCTGGGTGGCTAGCTGCCCCATCGGTACACACTGATCTTACCACTCGGCATTATTTTTGCTTTCTTAATTGCTCTACCGCTGTAGGAGCTCACTATACACTTGATCACTGCATTTGCGTACACTCCTGTGACAAAAAACTATGTTTCTTGTCTCGGTAACACTTCAATGTCTCGAGATAATTGATGTTATTCGCGGACCCTACGGACACCGCGTGTGACTCTGTCCAGAACTGCCGAGACTGTGTACTCACCTAGTTGTACTCACCTAGTTGTGCTTGCGGGGGTTGAGCTCTGGCTCTTTGGTCCCGCCTCTCAACCGTCAATAAACAGGTGTACAGTTTCCTGAGCCTAATGGGCTCTATCATATCTACACTTGAAACTGTGTATGGAGTCAGCCTCCACCACATCGCTTCCTAATGCATTCCATTTGTCAACCACTCTGACACTAAAAAAGTTCTTTCTAATATCTCTGTGGCTCATTTGGGCACTCAGTTTCCACCTGTGTCCCCTAGTGCGTGTGCCCCTTGTGTTAAACAGCCTGTCTCTATCAACCCTGTCGATTCCCCTGAGAATCTTGAATGTGGTGATCATGTCCCCCCTAACTCTTCTGTCTTCCAATGAAGTGAGGTTTAATTCCTGCAGTCGCTCCTCGTAGCTCATACCTCTCAGCTCGGGTACTAGTCTGGTGGCAAACCTTTGAACCTTTTCCAGTTTAGTCTTATGCTTGACTAGATAGGGACTCCATGCTGGAGCCGCATACTCCAGGATTGGTCTGACATATGTGGTATATAATGTTCTGAAAGATTCCTTACACAAGTTTCTAAAGGCCGTTCTTATGTTAGCCAACCTGGCATATGCTGCTGATGTTATCCTCTTGATATGAGCTTCAGGGGACAGGTCTGGCGTGATATCAACCCCCAGGTCTTTCTCTCTCTCTGACTCTTGAAGTATTTCATCTCGAAGGGAATTGATAGGGTAGATAAAGACAGGCTATTAAACACAAGGGGCACACGCACAAGGGAACACAGGTGGAAACTGAGTGCCGAAATGAGCCACAGAGATATTAGAAAGAATTTTAGTGTCTGAGTGATTGACAAATGGAATGCATTAGGAAGTGGTGTGGTGGAGGCTGACTCCATACACAGTTACAAGTGTAGATATGATAGAGCCCAATAGGCTCAGGAATCTGTACACATGATGACTGACGGTTGAGAGGCGGGACCAAAGAGCCAGAGCTCAACCCCCACAAACACAACTAGGTGAGTACAGACACACACACATTGGAAAAGGTGCAAAGACATGCTACTAAGTGACTCCCAGAACTGAAGGTACAAGAGCTACGAGGAGAGGTTAGAGGCATTAAATATGCCAAAACTAGAAGACAGAAGAAAAAGAGGTGATATGATCACTACATACAAAATAGTAACAGGAATTAATTAAATCGATAGGGAAGATTTCCTGGGACCTGGAACTTTATGAACAAGAGGTCATAGATTTAAACTAGCTAAACACAGATGCCGAAGAAATATAAGAAAATTCACTTTCGCAATCAGAGTGGTAGACGTTTAGAACAAGTTAGGTGAGAAGGTGGTGGAGGCTGCACCGAAACGGTACTTTACGGCTCGTTGCACTAACAGAGACAAATAATTAATGGTCTAGGGACAAGAATCAGACTCTGTATCTAACTGCGTGCAACCAGTGTAAACCCGTCGTTTCGTACATACAAAAATAATTAGAAATGAAAATCACCAGGGAAAATAGCACACATTTATATAATAAATGTTAATATTAAACAAAATGTGTATTAATAACACTTAATATCTCACTTATATACTAATGATCAGATGGTCTACAATAATTCTATACTCAACTGAAAGTTCTCCACAGATAACTGTTACTTAAGCAAAAACAGAAATATACAAATACAGACTCTTATCAGACCACCAGTTGACGACACACCTGCCTCTCAGTTACTGACTAAACGTGGCGTCAGGACGCCCCACACTCGCTCTCAAAACATAACGAATGGTAAATTTAAATAAATTTAATTAGCTTAAATGGAGCAATATAACTGGGCTAAAGCAAACATTAAAATAACTTTAAAAACATTAAATCATTCATAGCACAGGGACTCCCACTCCCTTTCCACAGCATGCCAAGGCCTTCAGAGGTTGTAATCTCTTCCGACATTGACCCAAATGTCTGTTCATCTCACCTTCCAGACTCTTGTGGGTATATCCAACATATATGCCTAAATATTTATATATATTTACTTATTTATTTATTAATTTTTATATATACAAGAAGATACATTGGGATTGTGAGGATACATTGCATAGTAATTACATTCTTGTAAAGCCACTAGTATGCGCAGCATTTGGGGCAGGTCCTTAATCTAAGAAAATTTTAACTAAGTAAATACTAGCAACATTTATAAAAAATATAACAGGTACATAACAAGAAAAAAATAAGATGAGAGAAATTTGTGGGTATATTAAGGCATATAGGTAGCTCAGATTGATTGTAATGACAGCTTGAATGGTAGTTAACAAAAATTCGTAGGCACAATACAGCATATGGCTTGCACATAAAAAGAAGACAGCAATGAACACAATGATAGAGTAGTTTGGATTAGGTAGAAAAAGATTGGGAGATTGGGTAACACTAGAAACAGGGCAAATTTAAAGCTCAGTGTAGGAAACTACGAAGATGAAATTAGGTACTTTTTGTTTTTGTTTTTAAATGAGGTAAAAGTTTGACAGCTTTTCAATTCACTAGGGAGTGAGTTCCATAGACTAGGTTCCTTTATTTCCATACAGTGTTTACACAGATTAAGTTTGACTCTGGGGATATAAATGAGATATTTGTTTCTGGTGTGGTGATAATGGGTCCTATTTCATCTGTCCAGGGAGAGTTTCAGAGCTTGGTTTGCATTTAAGAACAGGGTTTTGTAAATGTAGTTGACACAAGAGACTGTGTGGAGGGAGTTAATATTTAGCATGTTAAGGGATTTAAACAAGGGAGCTGAGTGTTGTCTGAAAGCAGAGTTTGATATAATTCTGATAGTAGGTTTTTGCTGGGTAATGATGGGCTTAAGGTGGTTTGCAGTGGTTGACCCCCATGCACAGACACCATAATTAAGATAGGAATAGATTAGTGCATAATATAATGAGAGGAGAGCAGAGTTAGGAACATAATATCTGATTTTGGAGAGTATACCAACTGTTTTAGAGACTTTCTTAGTTATGTGTTCAATGTGGATGCTGACGTTGAGTCTCTTGTCTAGGAATAGGCCAAGAAACTTTCCATCATTTTTATTACTGATGTTAATGTTGTCTATCTGTAGCTGAATTGCATTCGATGATTTGCTTCCAAATAAGATGTAGTAGGTCTTTTTTATGTTAAGTGTTAGTTTGTTAGTTGACATCCATACGTGGACTTTTTAATTCATTATTCACAACATTGTTTAGTGTATGTGGGTTGGGGTCTGAATAGATGAGGGTAGTATCATCAGCAAACAGTATCCCGCAAAACACACACTGAAACTATGACGTTGGTACAACGTTCGAACAAGGTTTAACACCTCCTAACCAGTTATAACAACCAATATACCAAGTTGTAACAACGTTCTAATACGTCATAAACACGTTAAGCCAAGATGTTACAACTTTACTATAAGGTGTAACAATCGGAAAATAGAGACAGTTTCGGTTTGTGTTTCCAGGGATAGGTTTAAGAATATTAGAGACATTAGGCAGATCATTGATGTGTATAAAAATAGAAGAGGTCCTAAGATGCTGCCCTGTGGCACTCCAACGATTATTGGTAGAGTGGAAGAGGTTGCATCATTGATGACTACACATTGTTGTCTGTCACTAAGATAGGATCGGATATAGTCCGATCCTCTCGGACTATATCTCCGATAGAATATAGAACTCTATATTTTTACCGTTCACTTTCAATATAATGGGCCTCCGACTTCTATATTCAAACTTAGTTTTGTATTCATTAACCACCAGTCCCATATGGTGACACAGATTTCCGAAATTATCCAACACCGTTTGAACCTTTGAAATATCTTTGCCCTGAAACAAACAATCATCGGCATATATGACCGGAGTTACCCCATTTGAGTAACTCTCAGATGCTATCTTATTCATTAATATATTAAACAGGGTGGGACTCAACACTCCTCCCTGAGGTGTGCCGAGTTCAAAAGGTCTCACACCTGACATACAACCTTGATACCACACCTGAGCCTTCCTTTCATGAAAATAATCCCCTATCCAGCGCAATAATCTCCCGTTAACACTAAGACCAGCTAGTTCATATAAGATAACCTCTTTGTTGGCCTTATCTCCTTGTAAATCAATAATTTTTTATAGTTATCATTATTATTAGCTAGACATTTAATAATTCAGTCAGAGGAACTTTTGCCTCTGAGGAATCCGAACAAATTATTAGACAGCTGATCACCTATTATATATAAAAGTCTATTTAAAATTATCCTCTCCATCATTTTACAGGAACATGAGGTTAAGTACATAGGTCTGTACTCTCCATTGGCTTTAGGGATACGGATGATCATAGCTTTTTTTCCATTTACTAGGAATACTGCCCTCTTTATAACTAATATTAAAGAGGTCTAACAGTAGGCTTTTTTCATAATGGCAAGTTCATTAAGTATCTCATATGTTACTCCATACTCCCCAGGGGCGGTAAATTTCCCAACTTTAATCGCCATTATTAGTTCATCTCTGGTAATACCTGTGCAAGTGACATCACCACTGTTACCTGCTGCATATAAAAGCCTTTCTTAGATCTTTCCAAGAATCTAATGACTCTCGTTATAACGGGTAATGAACTAATTTTGGCAGCTTCCGCCCATTTATCTACGAGACCATTTGCAATTCCTTGCGGGTCAGGATGTGCAACAAAATTATGGTTTTTACCATTTACTTTATATACGTCTTACCAGATTTCCTTCAAGTTTCTGTTACTCCCAACTTTCTCTGCAAATTCCTGCCAATACTTGCTCCTAATTTCCTTTCTCTTCTCCCCACACAGCCTAGCAACTGCCAATAAAGCATTCTTCCCTTCCTCAGTCCTACCATTCCTATCCCAATCCCTGTCAGCTCTCCTCATTGTTAAAGTCCACCCCTTAAGCATCTTGTCCTGTGTATAATTTTCTTTTCTGGGGGGATGCTTTTTTATACTATATGATCTTCTGCTTAATGTCACATTAAATACATTTACCTCCTTAATTAGATCTTCATAAACTTCTGCCGAAACTGGCTTATAAGTATCATACCTGACTTAATATGACCAACAAGACCCCTTCATTCTCCTTCATAAACTCTAACCTTTTCCTGTGAAGGCAGGCATTCTTTTTGTCTAGTTTAAGCTGTATTTGTAATGCAAAAGGATCACTTAGCATTTCATCCATAGTAAACCAATTCCCTCTCTATGCCCTCAGCATTTATCAAACAAGCACAATCTAATCTCCCTCCCCGCAGATGAGTAAGAGAGGGGGGCTCGAACAGCAGTTAAACATCTTCATGTTCCTGCAAAAACTAGTATCATCTGCAACTATTCATATTTGCTTTACCCCCTTGATCCTAAAGCTGGATGTCTGCCATTAAAATCCCCTACCGTAAATGAATTTTCGGAGAAGAAGGAATCTTATCTTAAATCAAGGGAGCAATCAGAGATGTACAGATTAATGAAATTCGGTCTTGTAATTGTATTCGCAAACTAATACTTTCAATACCTCTATATCTCTGAGGTATTCCAGTTATCTCAGCAGGTATGATACTTTTGACATAACATGAGACTCCGCTAATTCCTCCATCAGCATATAAGTGAAAACCTGTATAGCCATTTAGCCTCAGAATGCTACAATCCCTCTCCCCAGTTTCCTGGAGTGCTACTATGTCAATATTTTCTCTAAGAGTATTATAGTGTACTTCCCAAGCAGCAGACGGCACTGGACATTCCAAGGCGAAGACTTTCTACTGCTGCTCTCCTCATTTGCTTTCCCTTGAAGTTGTTTCGTCTGTCTTAGCTCCTGCATCTGTCGTAGCTCCTCCCGCAGGGAATCCAACTCTGCTCTCAGATATCCACATAGCTCCCTCACTAGCAACTGTTCACTCACTACACCTTCCATTTTCAGTATCAGGACAATTGGAGCTCCAGTTAACACCCCTCTCTCTGAGACTGACTGAGCCTGACTATGATCTATGACTGAGCTATGATCTATGACTGAGCCTGACTATGACTATGCAATCACCCTGAATTCCGCTCAGAAATAACGCTCAAGAGTTATGTTTCTAATAGGCATCGATCTGAACACTCCCGGGAAATTTGAGGAAATCTGACCAATCACCATTTTCACTGATTCGCATATTTTCTGCATAAAATGTCGCAATTTGCAATTCGAAATACGTGCAATCACTCTAAATGCCGCTCAGAAATAACGCCAGAGTCATATTTCCAATAGGCATCGTGTTTTGATAACAGCAGAGGGATTTGGGCAAAATCTAACCAATCACTGTTTTCATAAATTTGCACATTTCCTGTATAGAAAATCGTAATTAAAAACTCCAAATAAGTGCAATCACTCGGATATCTGTCTTAATAGTGACTACCCAAGATCAACAGAATCTTACAACATAAAGAGACAGACACCAACAGCCAATGAAGTCTGATATGCAACAACAGAGATGCTCAGCTTCCAACAACACAAGAGGTGGGCACGAACAATCAGTGCAGCCCAATATGCAACATCATCAACAATGAAATACTGAATGGGAGAGATGCACAAATTCCGACAACATAAGAAACGGCCACGAGCAACTCAATGCAGTCTGATATGCAGGAATACCAACAGCAAAGAGATGGACCACAGTTATGCACAGATTCCAACAATGCAGGGGATGACAATGAGCAATCAGTTCAGTCCGATTTGCACCGACACGACTTGCGAGGTGGAGAATATAGAGGTCGATTCCGAACAGGAGTTGTACTAGAACAGGCAACACCAACCGAGACCGTCGTCTGGTCATTACAAATACTGCAGTGAAACATACAAGGTCTTGGAAATAAAAACCACACTCTTCAGGAGGTTGCAATCAGCACGAAAGCAGATATAATCGTATTGGAAGAAACTCTTATTTTCCCAGCAACGTAATCCTTCAGATTACCTGGATATCAACACTATGTTATACCGCATGAACAGGGGAGACAGAGGGTTAATGACCCTAGTCAGAAGTCATACCATACATATAACAATAGTCATACCCAACAAGAAAATAGACCCAGTTTCATGTATTTACCTAGTTGTGCTTACAGGGGTTGAGCTCTGCTCTTTCGGCCCACCTCTCAACTGTCAATCAATCAACTGTTACTGACTAATCTTCTTTTTCACACCACATACATACACACACACACCCTAGGAAGCAGCTGACAGCTGACTAACACCCAGGTACCTATTTACTGTTAGGTAACAGGGACATGAGGGGTGAAAGAAACTCTGCCCATTGTTTCTTGCCGGCGCCGGGAATCGAACCCGGGACCACAGGATAACGCGTCCAGCGTGCTGTCCAGTCAGCCACCAGCCCCTATGTGGGGATGGAGTAAAGGTATTAGCAATAACAGTGAATATGGCTAATATTGAGCTCCTCATGTACAATGTCTACAAGCCCCCTAGACGTATATTAGAAGCAGAGGCAGTGCTTGCCACAGCCACACAGGAAAACGTAATTATTGCTGGGGATTGCTGGGAAGAAAAGGATGAGTCCAGGGGAAAGGCATTAAAGAAAGGGCCACTGATAAGACCCAGAAGCCTTGGCAGGAGGAACAGGCTCGAAAACCTCCGTTCCCAACCCGAACGGGGCAGTCCCCGAAACAGCCCAAGTCTCGGCCCCAACTAAACCCCGCCCCGACCTCAAAACCCACAGACGGTCAAGAGTCGGGAACAGGCAGGGAAAGGGGCGAACAGCACCTAACCAAAACGGGGCGGCCTTGGTACATCCGGGTGGGAAACAAACCTAGCGTGTTACAGCAACCTAAACTGAGCTTGCAACGCGGATGCCGCCTGTACTCTTAACAGTAAGGACATCAGAAGAGTACTGGAAAACAAGCAGAGAACAGAACTCGCAAGACTCCTGGTCAAGGTGTCAGTGACCCAGCAGGAAGCATGACGGAGGTAAAAGTGGCGACTGTCACTCTGAGACAAGGGCTCAGCAACAACGAACCCGCACAAGATGGGATGGAACCAGGAAGATACATCCAATAATCCACCGAGCCCCGACAGGGTTTTCCAGGGCCCGTAGGCTGACTGCTACAGGAAGCCTGGGCAAGAAGTTGCTAACCGGTTAACACCCAAGCTAACAAGGGGTAGATGCAACACTGAAAACCTGCGATGTGTAAAGTCACGGGGGGGGGGGGGGCCCTAGCAGAGGGCCACCAAATACTACAGCCACACTAGGAAGACCCCCACCAGGCAAATGAAAATATAAACAAAAGAAAAACCCCGCAGAAGTACACCGTCCCCAGAGGCAACAGGAATCGGTCGCCGCGTAGGTGGCAAGTCGCACAACACCTTGACGCCCTAACCAGCACAATACCAGTCCCTACCCAAGGCCAAACAAGGGACCCAAGCCCCATCTGGCCCCAAGGGCGAGGCAAATGCCGCGCAGCAAGAACCTCTACGGGAATGGTTCCTGAACGCTCCAGGGATGATAACCCTGTCACGCAGGGGCAGTACTCACAGGGCGCTTAGCGAAGGAAGCCCCCTAAGCGCATGCAGCCCCGGTACTGATGAGGAACACCTGGCCACCGCACAACACAAAAACACAGCAGTGAGCGCCATGAAGGCAAACATGAAACTCACCTACGAAACTGAGGCCAGAGAAGAGTCTGTCCCGGATGACATTAGGTTATGAACTAGAGTGCTTTGCAGCCGGCGTGGTGAAATCTGGGCGCCCCGCCCTCCCCCTATCTGGGAGGGGAGGGTTGCGTGGACGAGCGACACGGCAGTAGTTTATGACGTTTGCTTATTTGCTTGTTTCCTTGGAATTGTAGGGAGTTCTACCTCTCTGTTCGGTTTCAGTTGTTAGCTTCTTACCATATGGGGTTTTTGTTTGCCTACCTTTCTGGGTGCCTAACCCCAGTCGATGACAGATGAGGAAAACCCCCAATCACAGGGGGGGGGGTTCCAGGGCCATTGCTCCCTGAAACTTCTCTGAAGCGGCCAAGTTCTGGCTAATTTTCCCTGGTGGGTCTGAACTCCATAGCTAATGTCCCGGTCTAATATAACATACATTAGCCCGATAAGCTCCAGGGAGCCGTAGGGGCTTCCCCTCAGAAAACAAAATATTTTTGGAGGATCAATGCCATCTAAGGTTAGCAAAATAAACTTTTGTGACTGCCTTCAAGTTGCCATACCCCAAAAGTAAACCTTTTATTTTCTTAGCCCCGTGTCTCATTATTGTCAGTGTCAATGGCAAAGAAACAACAATTTGTATCACTAAAAATGTCAACTTTACTAAGGAGGATACAATGATAATGAATTAGTAAGATAATTCTACGTGATTGGTCACCAGCTGACAGATTTTTGGTATGTTAAACTTTATTTATATCAAATTTGAATATTGTTGAAGATGTTTGCTAGCAGGGACGTTGTGAAATTGAGGCATAACTGTCAAATAAATGTCGAATTCTACATAGAGATCAATCAGTTCTACATCAGAAGGAGGCCATCAGCTGGAGGACCAGCTCCGCCAGGTATTCTTCATTTTGAAATATAACTTCAAAGTTCACATCGTGGATGGGAGAATCCTTAGTGTAATTTTGGGCGGCGATGGTGGTACTTCTCCAGAAGCTCTCCATCACCTGGTCCCAACCATCTTTTTCTATGAGTGTCTCCAGAGAGGTGTACATCTGGTGAAGAACATGAGAGAAAAATTGGCTATATCAAAGGCCTGGTAGTTGACGCCAGCGGTGGTTTACTGCACATCTGAGACTCAGCTGTGAAGGGTAGCATGAAAGATTACTTATGAAAAATGTCTTAATGAGACATTAGTAGATAGTCTTTAATCCATTCTAGAGGTAATTAGTATGTCCATATAGATAAGAGCTTTGTCAAAATGTTAAAGTAAATATACAACTGCAGAGTTGACTCATTTGCATAGATTGCAGTTTTCCAAAGAGGGTCAAGGGTCATTTGGCTTTGCTTTCAACTCACAGGTTCAAATCCTCCTACTGGCTCCTACTGATTTTTTTATTGATACATCACATCAATGTGATTTCTTTGTGCACTTGAAGAGAGCATTAGGAGATAAAACTCGTGCACCACACCAGCGTGTGTGTCAGTAATGTGTGAAGCATTTGTTTGGTAGCAGCTGGATGCCTCAGAACCTCTAGAGGACTCAGTTGAATGCCACGTTACATTACTTTTAAGCATATCGTGATCCACTGGATTAAGGCGTGTGCTTGGGAGTAGTCAGTGTGCAAGCTCCTACTTATTTTCCCATTAATATATCACATTAACTCCCAAGCTGCTCTGGGCTATATGACCTTTGACACCCACAGGCGCATAAAAAATTTCTTATAAACCTGTTAATTTGTGTTCCCCTGACCACGAGAAAACTAAAAAAAATAATTGTACTTACCAATGACGTAAATGAGCCGACAATATGAACGCTGACGTCACACTGCATGATCGTTCATGCAAGGTGCGTCCAGGAAGCGTCACACGCAGTCTTCAAGCAGCCAGAGTTGCCACAAATTTATTTTCGCTGCATTACTTACAGTGTCTAGGCGTATTTTATTACAATTTTATTTTCACTAATTGTGTTCCATATATTGTTACTTGATGTTGAATTATAATACAAGTTGCATCCATTCAATATTCACCTGAATATTAGTGTCACAATAATGCACACACAAATGTTTTCAATTACGCCATATATAATATGTATTCAAATTTTTCATCAATATATATACATACATTCACTCATTATTTACAGGTTTTAGCAACATTATTGCACATTTAGAAGTCTTTGAAACAGTGGTAGTCGTTGAAGCAGTTGACAGCATACAATAGGACGGCACATACTTCACACCATGTTTGTACCAGTTTACGTTTCTGTTCTCATATTTGTGTGGTTCTACAAACTTTACAATCACATTGGCCTATTTCACGCGTTCCAGCTGGTGGCAAATATTGTAGTATGTGTATTTGAGAGGCATCCATGTAAGTGAGCCTGGGTGTAGCAGCATGGTGCAATACTGGGTTCATAATGGGTCTTTGAATGTCTGGAATGTCTTTACCAAACTTTGTTAGCAACTGTGCCACAACTGTGAAACTATATGTACGGAAAGTTGGTTTACGACCTGTTTTACCAGATACATATTGAAACTGTTCAGCAGGCTTACGTCAGCATGGCGGAAAAGTTTTTTTCGTCCACTTCAATGTTTTCTGTACACACTAGACAGAAATCACATCATGTCACATTTATCAACCAAACGCATGTTGATATTATAGTCAAGAACACAACTTGGTTTATATACTGGTTGTTTCATTGCTCGGTTCACCTTGCCACTGTTCACCATTGTACCATCATGAACAGTTGTCAGCATGTTTACTTCTCTCCTGTCTTTCCACCTCACTGAGAGTATTTGATCACTTTTTCTTAGCTGGCAGTCACGAACTTCAAGATTATTGTCAAACACTGGCATTTCCCTCCTTCTTGACTTTACTGTGCCACACACTCAAGTTCTATTTTTAATCAAGAACCTAGTTAGTAAGAAACTTGTATAATAGTTATCTGTGTTTAAAATGTGGCCCTTGTTCTGCCATGGGTGCCATCGGTGTCTTCACCTCACTACCTGAGAAACCATGTTGGTCTTTACCGGGAATGTCTACAGCGCTAGCATAATACAGGATCATGCGTAACACAAATCATGTTTCACAGTCACAGAGAACATAGAAATTTCAATCCAAATCTGTTGCGTTTGGAAGGAATATACTGCTTGTAGTCAAGACATCCTTTAAGAAGCACAAGGGATTCGTCAATCACCAGCTTCTGTGCTGGTACGTAGAAATCTCTGAACTTTCCAATCAGTTCATTCATAACGTGCCTGACTCTCCAAAGTCTATCATCCTCTGTCTGGTCTTCATTACTTGCAAAATGAAGACACCTGAGGAGTATCTGAAACCTGTCTCAAGACATATATTTCCCGAACAAAGGTGTTGGAATAGTCTGGTTTTTGCTCCAATAATCTGAGACAACTTGTTTTACACAATGTTTCATCAACATACATAGAGCCAACAAACATACATTTCACCTACAGTAGTGTTTTTCCAATGCTGTAATCGTGAAAAATCTGTTAACTCATTTTTGTTTGGTGTACAATATGTTCCATGAGCGGCTCATAAAAAAATGCAGTAAAATAGTTCATTTCACACAAGTCTTCACCAGTATCAGGGAAAAGGTCTGTAATCCCAACGTCTTTATTGTCAAAGACAGGAATTAGAGGGAAAAAATCATCACCATCACTTCACACATGTACATCGGGTCAGCTGCGAGACAAAACAGGAGCACCACGGCGAGGAATCCTTGCACACCGTGGACAAGGAGCTGAAGCCTGTCTACGCAAAGTACAAAGTACGGGCGCCAACTGAATAGGTGATAAAATCACGTGAACATGAGAGCCTTTGTTCCTCATTGTCTCCACATGGTGCCATGCGGCGGCGCTTGGCTGGGCGAGACACTGCTAAAGTGACAAAATCTTGCTTGGCAACACCACTGGCACTAGCGACAGGCGTGGAAATCTGAGTCAACTTCACTAAAACCAGAAAAAGAGTGACCTTCCTCTGACTAGTCACCCAAAATGTTTTCATACTCTAAATAAGTACAAGAACTGTGTGGTCGTAAGCGAATTAGTATTGACACTGGGCGAGGAGGCACTGGTGAGTGTGTAGGCCTCTCCATGGGAGTAGGTTATATCTCAAACTCACTCTCCATGCTACTATCATCGGTCATCTGTGCATAGTCTTTATCAATGTCAGAGTCATCAATATCACTTTCCTCACCATCAGAAAATAATTCACTAGTTATTTGATTTTGAGTCAATGACTGCATGGTGTGTTCCTGAGAGGCATTTGGCCTTGCGCTCGCCATGGTGACTGTTGGGTAACTGAGGTCTCCCATGTGTTGGTGGCGGAGGTGGATTTTTTTCAAAATGGCAACTGTTTACTGTAGCCCGTGGTAGTGTATGGGGGGGGGCGTATGTTATTCAACACATCATATGAAGTGTTGCACAGATTAAGGGTTAATATACCTGCTTGATTGGGTTCTGGGAGTTCTTCTACTCACCAAGCCCAGCCATAGGCCAGGCTTGACTTGTGAGAGCTTGGTCCACCCGGCTGTTGCTTGGAGCGGCCCGTAGGCCCACGAACTCACAACAGCCCGGTTGGTCAGGCACTCCTTGGAGAAAGCTAAATATGTAGAACAAGATCTCATTCTCTCTCTCTTTCATTCTCTCTCTCATAAGTAACAATTCATATACCTTATCGACGAATGCCGTAGCGGATCTTAGTGGATTCATGAATGCCTTCTTGTAATCAGATGGATCACTTCCACGTTTTAGGATCATTGACATCAGTGACCCAAGAAAGTTAGGGGAGGCCTGCAAGTCATTTGGGAAAGTTAGACATTATCTGGGAGGTCTAGGTTATTTTAGGGTTAGTTGGGCATGCTGTGTGTGATCTTGAAGTTTGTTAGGTAAGTTAAGAGTGATAAAGATTTCAGCAGTAAATTTGGAGGCAGTTGTTAAGGAGCCATCAACGTAACGACCCCTGCTGTTAACATTTAAACCGCGCAAAACGTACATATATGATTTGACATAACTCAAGTTTTTAAAACTTGCACAAACACTTTCCATTTATTTTTGCATAATCTACTAGGCAAATGCTCCAACTTTGTCTAAATGATCACAACGTACCTTGAAAAACAAGAGAATGAAAAATAATTAAAAAATTTAATATTGAAAACCTCATATTTTCAAATCAGAATAAGAAATATAAACTATCACTAATTGTTCATATGGTGTTATTATTCTATCAGAATTGCATATGATCTTCATTTTCATCAAATTAGAATATAGGATTTCAGTATAGTTTACTGTTAAATACCAGCATTGAATGTAATGAAAAGCCATTTTCTGGGTGAGCATTGGAGGCTCCCAGGAGCTTATTGGGCTAATGTATCTTATATTAGACCAGGACATTAGCTATGAAGTTCAGACCTACCAGTGCCAGAACCTGGCCCCTTCAGAGAGGTTTCATGGAGCAATGGCCCTGGAAAATCCCCATGTGGTTGGGGTTTTCCTTATCTGTCATTGATTGGGGTTAGGCACCCAGAAAGGTAGGCAAAACAAAACAAACCCCACATGGTAAGAAACTAAAACAAAAAAAGCGAACAGAGAGGTAGAAACTCCCTACAAACCTACTGAAACAAGCAAACAAGCAAACATCACATTTTATTGCTGCGCCGCTCGTCCGAGCAGTCCTCCCCGCTTAGAGAGAGGGAGGAGGGGCCCCACACTTCACCACACCGGCTGCATAGCACCAGTTCAAAAGCTATGCTTATGCATCGTGCATAAGCAACAGGGCTCCATTAAGGAACATATAATCTCTTCCCACAACCAGACCATCACCAGAGAAGTCTTAACAAAAAACACGGAAATCATCGATAGATACAGCGATAGCAGGTGGCTTGATATCTGCGAGGCACTACACATTAAGAAGTCGACACCAGCAATCAACAGCCAATTAATGCACAACTATATTCTACCCGCTTCAAGACTCTGCACCAATATAGAAGCATCAAGAAATATGGGCCAATAGGCCCTTTGCAGTTACTTCCATTCTTCCCTTTAAATTACAAAATATTATACCCATTGTTTCGTGTTCTGTGTTTTCACCTCATCCAAAACTGTTGTAACGTATCACCTCACCCAAATGCAGGTATAAAATCGAAGCTGTTTAAACTCTGTTTAGTTATAGTAGTGTGTGTGTAAACTAAAGTCTTTGAAAATGTAATAAGTTATTACGAAACGCGTTCAAGTGTCGCATCAGACTAGAAATAAAAATGAATTTTGGAGAATTGATTTTTCAGTTACCATCAACAGTGAAAAGAAATATAAGAAATATTGAGAAAATTCGTGTTAGAATTATTAATATTACTTTTTTGGTCATATTTAATAATATATGTCTACAGGAAAGACTGCCACTAATATATATATATATATATATATATATATATATATATATATATATATATATATATATATATATATATACACACACACATACATGTAAATCAAATTGAAAAATAAATTGAACAAAAGAAAAAGACAGGCCGCCGACCGGTGGGCGGAGAGCAGCACGCCGGCCAGACGAAGAAGGCACCAAGAGAGCACAAAAACTGCACCAAAAGGCCCACCTCGACAAAAAAAACCCAAAGCCCCGGCATGACCACAACACGTTCCAAGACCCAAAAAGATCAGCCTGCAAGCCAGGAAGACCCAGGAACCCCAGAAGGCAGAACCGGGGGTCACAAACGAGGTAACAAAGCCCCCTGAACCCACAAAGCGGGCCCAGGAAGAAGAAACCTCTCGAACGACACCAAAGATCCCAAGGGAAACCCGGAATCGAACCCAGGGGAGCCCAAACTACCACATTTGCAGACGGAATTGGACTACTGAAGGACAAAGCACAGCACCCAGACAGAACCCCCAGGGAAACGGCCAAAACAGACTGAATACTAAGGGACGAGGATTGGAAGCAAGCGTAAACAGACAGGGACATTGAGCCCAAACCCTATGGCCCAGATCCAAAACAGACAGAAAACGCAAAAACCGGTGTAAAATGCAACACCCAAGCGTTTCCAGAGGAACAGAAGATGGGCAGAACACCCCCAGAATAACAAAGAAACAGCAACAGGAGGATAAAACCCTTGAAAGGAGGTGAAAACTCACCCAAAAACGCCAGCTCGCATACCCAGGCATCGGTAAACAAACGACAGTCCACCCAGTGGCCAAGCAGAGAATTATCCGCAGAAAAGAAAATGGCCACCAAAACAAAGGAGCCATGCCAAACGCAATAGAGCCGAAAACAGGCCAGCAAATGCGGGAAGGAAGCAGACTAGAAGGACGAGAAAACCACGCCCAAAAGCAGAAAACCCGAGCAGGGGCAAACAGCTGCAAACCTGCAAGCGGGCATCCCCCACAGCTCCGAGAACACGCAACAGAGGCCCCAGGGCAGAGCCGTTCTCCACACCCTCTGCCCTTAAAAAAAAGGAAGAGTCCAGGGGGAAGGCAGCAAAGATGGGCCGCTGGTAAGACCCAGAAGCCTTGGCAGGAGGAACAGGCTCGAAAACCTCCGTCCTCAATCCGAGCATAGCAGCCCTGAAGGCGCTCGAGCGTCGGCACCAACTAAACCCCGCCGCGACCCCTAAACACGCAGACTGTCAGGAGCCGGGAATAGGGAGGGAAAGTGGCGCATAGCACCTAACCAAAACGGGGCGGCCCCGGGGCATCCAGGTGGAAAATCAACCTAACCCGTTGCAACAACCTAAATCGAGCTTGCAACGCGGATGCCGCCTGTATTCTGAACAGTAATGATATCAGGAGAGTACTGGAAAACAAGCAGACAACACAACTCGCAAGACTCCGGGTTAAGGTATCAGTGACCCAACAGGCAGCATGACGGAGGTAAAAGTGGTGACTGTCACCCGGAGACAAAGACACAGCAACTACCGAACCCACGCAAGATAGGATGGAACCCGGAAGACACATCCACCGAGCCCCGACAGGGTTTTCCAGGGCTCGTAGACTGCCTGCTACTGGAAGCCCGGGTAAGGTGTTGCTAACCAGTTAAACACCCAAGCTAACACAGGGGGATGCAATATTGAAAACCCCTGCGACATGTACAATCACGGGGGCCTAGCAGAGGGCCACCAAACACAACCAATGGAACTATAGCCACACTAGGCAGACCCCCCCACAAGGCAAATGAAAATAAGAACAAGAGAAAACCCCCGCAAAATTATACCGTCCCAAGAGGCAACAGGAACCGGTCGCCGTGAAGGTGGTAGGCCGCGCCACCTTGACGCCCTAACCAGCACAATACCAGTCCCTACCCAGGGCCAAACAAGGGCCCCAAGCCCCAGCTGGCCCCAAGGGCGAGGCAAATACTTAGCAGGAAGAACCTCTACAGGAGAGGTTCCCAAACGCCCCAGGGAAGATAACCCTGTCACGCAGAGGCAGTATTCACAGGGCGCTTAGGGAAGGAAGCCCCTAAGTGCATGAAGCCCAGGTACTGATGAGGAACACCTGGCCACAGCACAACACAAAAAACACAGCAGTGAACGCCACGAAAGCAAACACCACCTAGGAAACTGAGACCAGAGATGTGTCTGTCCCAGTCGACATTAGCTTACAAACTGGTGCTAGGCAGCCGGCTCTGTGAGATCCGGACCCTCCACCTCCCTCTCACGGGCGGGGAGGGCTGTGCAGACGAGCTACGCAGCAGTAAAGTGTGATATTTGCTTATTTTCTTTTTTCCTTGGGGTTGTAGGGAGTTTCTACCTCTGTGTTTGGTTTTTTGTTTTAGTTTCTTATCATGTGGGGTTTGATTTGTTATGCCTCCCTTTCTGGGTGCCTAACTCCGGTCAATGGCAGATAAGGGAAACCCCCAACCAAAAGGGGGTTTTCCAGGGCCATTGCTCCCTGAAACCTCTCTGAAGGGGCCAGGTTCTGGCACTGGTCCCTGGTAGGTCTGAACTCCATAGCTAATGTCCCAGTCTAATATAACATACATTAGCCAGATAATCTCCTCAGAGCCGTAGGGGCTCCCCACAGAAAAACTGTAAATCTTTGCAAAGAATTCAGGCGCGATAGTCACTAGGTGGAAGGCACTGGTACTGGTAAACTGAGGCGTGATCGCCGTGCCACCACGCGCTAGGTCGGCCCATACGCGTATCAACAAACTTGTTTCCCGAGGCAAAGTTCGTAACCTGATTAGAATTTTCCGAAGAAATTGGGCTCATAACCCGAAAAGTTTGTAAAGAGGGGCATTCATAAGCCGAGGTGTCACTGTATATATATATATATATATTCACTCATGCAAATAATTTATCAATATTACCATAGAATGAGCTAAAAATATAGCTGACTGATGTCTTTTAATGTGTGAGGTGAGTTTCCACATGTGTTCATGGGCTTAGAATATTGACTTTAGAGTAAAAATGTTGGCAAATAAATAGTGTTGAGTATAGCAGATAGGTAGCTAATGTCATGTGCACAAGGTGCTTCATGACGGAGCCTCCATAATGGTTAGTGGAACATTTTGGCAGTAACTTAGATTGGATGATGAACTAACGTGTCATTGGTAAACAAGTCTTAGGTAGCAGCTAACACGTTAATGTTTCTTTAGATCGTGAAAATGTTCATATGTTTATCTTGCAAATATATTTCATTAATTTGCTAATATTTGTAGAACTTATCTTAAATTGTCAGTCAATTTATTCACCTTAATTATTCTGCTGTTGATGACCAGGTCAGCACTGAGGTTGTCTGCCTCACTGGGGAGCTTCAGAGATGACTGGACGACCTGGATACCTGTGCAACACCTCACATTTAAGAACTCTCTTTACAATTATTTGTACATACATTACCAAATTAATTTGCATATGTATTAAACAGAAATTTATATAATAAATTGAATATATAAATATATATCAGAAAACTCTTGACCCCCCCTAAAGGATTCAAACCCGGTCAGCCAGGGCCTCCATGCCCTTTAGCATGTCCAGTACTTTAACCTCTCGGCCCAACTCACTGTACCAAAGTATTAGAAGTCGTCTGACCCCTTACCTGCTTGACTCTTTAACTCAATACCTGACAGCTCTCATTGGTCATTGAAGGCTAGGATGGTCTCCTACTGCACAAGCAATACCAAACCTTCCACACTTAGATCGTTCACCCTGCAACTTGCTTGCAAGCAAATCTAGCAGGTAGCGGATGAGTCCTCACACTAAATTTGTATTCAGTGCTTGAGGCTCTGGGCTGGATCCCAAGCCAGCTCAAATTAATGACAATGTTAAGTAGCAGTGTTGATGAAATATGAAATATGGGGGCAGTACTTCAAAATGAGGAATGACATCAAAGGCACATGTACAAAAAAAAAGAATTTATTCAACAACTTACTTGCTAATACACAGTGACCCACGTGCATTACGTTGCTTAAGAGTGTCACCTAAACAACTGTCAAAACACCTCCTCACAGCAGGAATCCTTTCACACCACTCTGAGAGGTGTGAAAGAGACCACAGTCTCGACACAATAGACAGGTTGTGAACAAAAGTGAACTAACTAAACACTTTGTGAATGCTCTTGGCAATTACTGTACTCGCCACTGGTGGTATCAAAACACTTCAACATCACAATAAATTAAAACACGTAAATAAATGCAAAAAACTAGCGTTGAATGTAATGAAACGCCATTTTCTGTGTTAGTTCCAGAGGCTTCCCTGAGCTATCCAGGCTGATAGGGAGAGTCCTAACTTTAGGCATCTGTCGATGTGGGTTGAGTTCTAGACCTACCGGGGACCACGGCCAGAACCTGGCCCCCTCAGAGTGCCACAAGGAGTAATGGCCTATAGAAATGCACATGTAATTTTGGACCATTCTATATCTGCCATCGACTGGGACAGGCACCCAGAAAGGTAAGCGCCTCAAAACAAACCCTTATTCTGGTAAAGCAAACGAAAATAACGAAACAAATGGACAGAACTCCCTCAAGGGAAAACGAGCAAGCAAGCATGACATCACACGAGCCGAGCCACATGTGAGCACAGCCCTCCCCTCCCTGGGAGGGGAAAGAGGGAGCCCATGTCCCCCATGCCAGCGATCCACACCTCCAGTTCCGAGGCGAGATATCAAAATATGCGAAAACCGACGACCAGAAGGAGGTAGGGTTGCCAGGGAGCCTCCGTGACTCACCCAAAAAATGACGTTTCATTACATTCAACATGGGTTTTTTTGGGGGATCCCCTACGGCTCCTCGGAGCTACTTCACCAAAGAATAAGGAAATAAGTGAACTTTCCCGGGAGATGGTCGGTGCTCCACACCTCAACTCTAAGTCGAGACAGGCTGTAGCCGCCGACCCAAAGCGACACAGCCCTGACAAAGCCCAGGAACGTTCACGAGGTAGCAAGCAGCCAGGACCCTGTTCGACCGTTAAAACCCCCACGCCCGAGTGTCAGCCCATCATATGTTCCCCAAAACGGCAGCAAGAACAGCGAACTTACAAACGTCATGGGCACGGGGATAGACTGTGTGAGGGGATAATGTGTGGCCACCTGATCACCATACAAATGGTGATAAACTCGAGTCAAAAATACCAAAAGCGAAGACTCGAGGAGAAGAGCGAACCAATCTAGTAATGGACTGGGCTGATCTTCTGAAAGACGCGGAGCTGCGGAAAAACCTCCGGGTTCAGACCCCGAGCAAGCAGCGCCTGAAACCACGGTTGGGGCCAGCCACCACAGGGCCAAGAGGACAACTCGATGCCCCTGGTAATTCTCCAAACGAGCCAGGACCTGGAGCAACAGCTGATCCGGAGGAAAGAGGTACAGGAACCCCCCCACATCGACCAGTCCTGCCGAAAGGCGTCGATCACGACAGCCTAGCGGTCGGGAAAGGGCACCACGCATACAGGAAGACGCCTCAACCATGCCGACGCGAAGAGGTCCACCTCGGGGCGCCCGAACGTTTGATAGAGCCAACTGAACGAGTCGGCATCGAACGTTCTTTCCGTGGACAGGGGAACAAACTGGGACAGGCTGTCCGCCAGGACGCTGGTCATCCCCCAGACGTGAACCGCCATGAGAGCCAAACCCTGAGAACTCAGCAGACGAGTCACCTGAAGCGACCAACCCTAAATTAAGAGCCAAGGACTGCATCAAACCCCCTCGGTTCAGGCAATGAACAACCGGGAAAGCTGTCCAAATGGAGCCTGATCGTCGATCCGCAGGCGACCAAACACTCCGAAGCCCAAACCACACTGCCACAAACTCCTGCACAGTGCTGTGGACCCGACGGCAGGATGGACCCCACCGCCCCTAGCTGACCTGGTGAGCACTGGTCACAAAGCCCCAGCCGAGAGACGATGCTTTCGTGAACGCATCGAGCGAGGGCTCGGGTAGGCGTCAAGGCACCGAACCCCAAAAATCCTAAAGAGGAAGCCGGCGACGCAGCAGCTGATGTAAGGACCCCAGGAGTCGAACCCAGCGATCGCGAGAGAGTCGGAAGGGATGTCCCCCAAAAGAACCAGAACAGCCGACAAAGCCAAACCCGACCCGGCGGATAGACCTTCATTGCAAAGTTCAGGCTCCAACACAGACCCTTGAGCAACCGCTGGGTTACCCGGGAGCCCCCCAGAAACCAGCACATGCGTGACTGCAGCCAAAAGAGAGACTCCGGAGGAAGAGACAAGGAAGCGGTCCGAGAGTCTCAGCGATGAACAAATCTGGAAGGGAACCAGATGGGACTTCCGCCAGTTAACCAGGAACCCAAACCTGGCTAGCCAGGAAAGCACCACACCCCTGACAAGCAGCCACGTGGACCGACGGAGAGCCCAAACCAGCCAGTCGTCGAGGTAAGCCAACACCCGAACAATTAACAGACGCAGACAGGCCACTACGACCTGTGTGAGACATGTAAACACGCAAGGTGCCAGGTTCAACCCGAACGGGAGATATCGAAAGCGGTAACTCTGATGCCCCACCACAAAACAGAGCCAGTCCCTGAACCTCAGATGAGCCAGGACGTGCCATTATGCATCCTTGAGGTCCAGGGACACCATCCAAGCGCCCGGCTCCAAAGGAAGCCGGACCTGGGACAGAGTTGTCATTCAAAAGGACCGGCAAAAAACCCAGGGGTTCAGACAGGACAAGTCCAGAATGAAATGCAGATCTGCACATTCTCGTTTCGAAATTAGAAACAGGCAGGAAAACTACCTGAGGGACGTCGTCGTTTCTACCACGCCCAAGCGCACCCACTCCAAGACGACTTGACAGAGCGCAGGAGAAGAGGCCTGCCCTGCCAGCCCCGAACACCCAGAAGGAGGAGGAACAACCAACGCCACCGAAGGCCGTGAGCAACGACCCGAAAAGCCCACAAATCGTGGGACCAGGCATAAGCGAACAGAGCAAGGTTCCTCCTATTGCCCCGTCAATGGGGCGAACCGTGAAAGGGCCGATGCCCCTGACGAGAACCCAACCTACGCACAGAGCGAGCACCGTACCGACCTGACGCAGCGAGGACAGAAGGCTGCACAGGCTCCTAAACTGGCACCTGTGGCCCACCTTGATGAGCGGAACCGCAGGCCCTGGCACAACCTCCCCTTGAGGAACCCACTCTGGACCCCTGGAAAACCAAAAGGTCAGACATCGGGCGGCAGCTGAAAGAAGCCGCCTGCATATACTGTTCGACCGCAGAAGCAGCAAACAGCAAAGGACAAAAGGGTGAAGGCAATCTAAGAGCCAGGGCTCGAGCGGAATCCAAGGATGTGAGCACAACCTTTCGACACACGAGGCATGCAGCGAAAAACCACAACAGCACATCCCGCAAGAGCGGCGCAAACAGCTCTAATAGGGCAGATGACACATAAGCAGCCGAGGCCAAGGCGCTAAACCCAAGAACGGCCCCAAGCGCCTCTACATCCTCCGTAAGTTAATCCAAAGACAGCTCAAGGAGGGAAAAGAAGCGCAGGACCAAAGCCAATGAGCCCCGTGCGAGTAAGTCCTCAGCTGCAAGCGCTGCCGGCAAGGAAGGAATCTGCACGTGAAGCTGAACCTCGCCAACAACCCTCAGTCCGCTAGCCAGGACGACTCTGGAACCTCATAATGAACCCAGTATGGAGACGAAGACCCAAACCTGAAGGAAGATGAGTTCATTATAGAGGAATAATCCTGGTCGCGCAGGAGGTAAGCCGCAATGGCCGCCCACACCTCAGGTAGAGAGATGCAGGAAGCCAAAAACCTCCGGAAGGACAGAACAAAAGGACCCGCAGGGACACGGAACCGAACCTGGGTAGGAGCCATAACCAAATCCAAGGAGGGCTGGAAAACCCAGGCAGGGTCCAATGGGGCCCGAGGCCTCCAAGTCTGCTCCTCCCCAACCCCAGGAACCTCCACGTGAAGCCCCGGGACCGAGTCGTCCTCCAACGCCCCGGCCTCACAAGAAAAAGCCGGGGCAGCCAGAATAACAGGAAGACGATGCGTTGGACATAGGCGCCAGTGGACGTGCCATGGACACACACATAGGGTGACCTAATACCTTCTTCCAATGATGACCGGCGCTAAACAACTTAATAGGTATCAACAACGTTGTCAGCAGATCTTAATACACTCTTCTGCTCTGTGCCCTGCAGAGCTCAAACCTTCAGAGACAGCCCTGGGCAATGGACCTTACACACTCTAGCTAGCTCCTGGCCAGTGTAGAAGATATATATATTTATAATATACTAAGGAAAACCAGCGGACGTTTGGTACTCTAATTCCTGCCCACTACCGAGTAACCTTCGACCATCCCCAGTCAACTACAACCTAATCATTCTACAACAACATCAACCGGGTTTACACTGGTGGCAGCTTACTGGGATTCACAGTAAGCACAGCAGCACAGCAGCGCACAGCAAATCAGCAGCTCACAGCAGCACAGCAGCGCACAGCAACACAGCAGCGCACAGCAGCGCACAGCAGCACAGCAGCAGCAGCCAGCATCGCAACAGTACAGCATTCACCCGTGCCTGACTCACCCAGCGTGCCCCGTGCCTGACTCACCCAGCGTGCCCCCGTGCCTGACTCACCCAGCGCACGCTCCTGACTCACCGCATGCCACCAGTTGACTCGCCGTGACTCACCGCGACTCAACGAGCCTTGGTGCCTGGCTGACGCCACCTTACCACCCCCCACTGTCTGCCCAGACGACTTCTGCCGCACCTGACGTCTCCTGCTGCCTGACGACTTCTGCCGCACCTGACGTCTCCTGCCGCCTCCCGACGCCGACGACGCCGCAGCACGACGCCGACGACGCCGCAGCACGACGCCGACGACACCGCAGCACGACGCCGACGATGCCGCAGCACGACGCCGACGACGCCGGACCTGTGACGACTGGACCTGTCACAGGTCCGGCGTCGTCGGCGTCGTGCTGCGGCATCGTCAGCGTCGTGCTGAGGCGTCGTCGGCGTCGGGAGGCGGCAGGATCATCTCTGCCCCATTAACCGGATTGCAGCCCCAGCAGCCTTCAGCTCTAGTTAAGTACCCTTTGTTATTTGTGTAGTAGAGTAAACTGTGGACTTTCGTGGGCACACTGTAAACTTACTTTATGGATAATCGATACTCGCTCAGGCCTCGCTCGCGCACTTACACCTACAGTCTACGGTCTCATTCACTATCCGAGAGTAACTTACTCTTAACTAGTGAGCTCCTTACGCTCGCTCACTTACCCTTAGCCAGTGAACTCCCACCCCCAGCTCTCGGTAGCTTATCCTCGTTAACCACTACAACCAGCAGCGACTCAGTAATCATGACTGAAGCCCTGAATACTGCGGGTTCTAACTCGAACACCGTCACAGTTCTTACACAGTCTGTTGACATTCGCCCGTTTAGTGGAAAGGATCCAACCCTCTTGGAGACATGGTTCGCTAGTGTAGAGGCTAGAGCGAAGAGCAAGGGTACTGCTGTCACAGACGCGGACTATATCAGTATGGCGACGTCCACACTTCTGTCCAATAAATCTGGAGATGCGTATCTTGTAGCAGGAACACCTGACTTAAAGAAAATTGTAAACTGGGAAGAATTTAAGAAATTCTTTCGTAGGAGATATATATCGGTAGTTGATCGTGATCCCTTTTGCATGGCTTGCCAATTAGCTACTGCAGTAATGCTTCCTGATGAAACACGCAACGCTTTTGCCATGCGTCTAGCTACGCTACAGGACTCACTGGAGAAAGCCTTGATGGGTTCTAGATGGGATGCTAGTGGAAGGCTCACTATACAGAATGTGGGTAAGCTATTGGTGTTCGGTGCCATGCAGAGTCATGCCCCCAAGGCCATACTGAAAGACATCGAGGCTAGGAATTTTGGTCCTACCCACACATTTTGGGACTTAATGGACGTCATGGTAGAGTCCACAGACAGGCTAAAGTCCCGGGATTCTGCCCAGATTTCTGCCGTTTTTCGTGCAAACAGTTCCCATACCACTGTGAACGTTGTCATGCGTTCTACCCCTAGACATGTTCAGACTCGTGCTAGCTCTCCTCTGCCTTCGTATGGCCCCAGGTCATACTCTAGGACAGGCTCCCCTCAGTACCCTCAGCGACCTCGAACGCCAGAATGTTTTAACTGTGGCAAACAAGGCCACCGTAAGGCAGAGTGTACATCAACTAACACTCGTTACCAACAGCATGCTAGACCAATCTCATAATCACACCCGTTCTTATTGCACATATCACTGCCGACCTGGACATGACACTGCTGACTGTAGAGCCCGCCGTGGTACTAACCAGGCTAACCGTCCTAGTCCTACTCCTCCTTCCCATAAACTCCTCCTTCCCATGCTGCAGGCTGCAGCAACTCACCAGCGCCGACCGAGCCCTACACGTAGCCCTGCAACCCGACCAACTGCCCATGTTAAGTACGCAACAACTGACAGTCGCGACACAGATGGACACCGTGACTCGCATGTGGCAAACGGCGCCACGGCCATCAAGGATAATGCAGACTCGACCTACGAACACGCAGATCAGCCCTATGACTCTTAGTCGGGGGTAGGTATAGCAGCCTGGGTAAAGGTATTACATAGGGAAGCGAGACGACCTCCCTGTATACTCAGTGCCTACCCGTAACAGGTACGGTACCTTAGCAGAGGAGGATAACATGGACGAACTACACACTGACGGTACTCGTGTACATGTATTCCAGACCCCACGTCGACCATGTCAGTCCCGTAATAACATGTTTATCAGGATGCCTAACAAGGACACAGAAGGTCCTCTGATTTCAGCACTCTGAAGGGTCGACATGTTAAGATTTTCCTAGTCACAGGAGCTCGAGTCAACATCATTAAACAAGACACCCTTCATGGCCTACGCGACCGACTCGATATACGACAGTCGTCTGTTTCCAACCTTGGTGGACTTACTGGAGGAATGACTCCAGCGTTAGGTGAAGCAGACATAGAGTTAATAGTTAATGACAGATCACTCACCGTGCCATGTGTAATAGCCGGTGCAGAACGATTCCCTGGAGATATTTTACTAGGATTAAACACCATGAGAGACTACAGAGTTACTATCGATGCTTACCGTTGGGAAGCAACAATTGGTGACACAGTAGTACCTCTTTGCAGTGTGTACACCATGGACATGAGTTCACCAACCATTGGGACTATATAAGGTACATACAAACCAGGAGAGACCAGGTTACACTTAACCAGTCACGCCCAAACAAACCCGTCACTCAGTCACTTACTGACACCAGACCACCAGTCACGCCAAACAAACCCGTCACTCAGTCACTTACCGACACCAGACCAACGCACATTCCACAGTCTCGCAGGTCGGTGAGGTCAATGAATTTTGCAAGGGGCCCCAGCAATTGTTCATTACCTTACTTGCCTGGAGTCTAACATCAGTCAGGTCAGAGGCATCTTACACCAAGACACGGTACTACATTCTCATGCACTAACAAAGGTTAATGTCAAAATACCTGGTGTATCTGACCTAGAACACGTAATAGCTGACAGTGACACATGTCAAATCAATGGTACCTACATGAACCGTCCTTACATCAGGTGCAGAATAACACTACTGCTGTTTATGTTGCCAACGTCACCAATGCCAACATTCACCTTGCGTCAGGCACACACATTGTTGACTTTGCCCATTATTCGTTACCGGTGCGAGTAGTGGATGAGGTCTCTACTGACCAAATAGTACATGCACTCTCTCACACAACAAATTGAAATCAGATCGCGATCTCACCTGTGCATCTTAGTCCCACTGACTTCCCTGACGCCCAATCTCAGTTATTGACCATCCTCAACAAGCATTGCAACGTTGTTGCACTGACAGGTGAACAACTTGGACTGACACACCTCATTACTCACAAAATTCCACTGGAACCAGGTACTCGCCCAATTTTTGTACCCGCGTACAGATTGCCTCATTCTCAACGAGCTGTTGCAGACCGACTCATTGACGAGATGTTACACGATGGCGTTATTGAAGAAAGTACTTCACCATGGAATGCTCCGTTAATCTTAGTACCCATGAAGGATGGCTCTTGGCGTCCCGTCGTTGATTTCAGGAAACTTAATCAAGTTACGATTCCTGATCGATTTCCACTTCCTGTGCTTACTGACTTATTGCAAAACATAGGTCAGAATAAGGTTTTTCCACACTTGATTTATTGCAAGGATTTTGGCAGATACCGCTCGACCCAGAAAGTCGAGAACTGATGGCGTTTTCCGTCCCTAATGGTCATTACCAGTACACCCGCATGCCTTTTGGCTTACGCAGCAGCCCTATTACCTTCTCAAGGCTTATGACAGACCTGTTCCGACGAATGATAGGAAATACCCTCATGGTCTACCTCGATGACCTCATTATCATGTCCAAGGATGTACCATTACATCTTCAAAGTTTGGACCGAGTCCTTCAGAGACTAGCTGAAGCCAATCTGAAAATCAAACTTAGGAAATGCGCCTTCATGAGAGAAAAAAATACAGTTTCTCGGCCATAACGTCACCTCACAAGGCATCACCACTCTAGATTCAAAGATAGAAGCTGTCAAGAACTTCCCAGTCCCTCATAATGCTGAAGCTGTACAAATGTTCGTAGGCCTAGCTGGATTCTACCGCCATTTCATTGCCGGTTATTCAGTGATTGCATCTCCTCTCACTCACCTCCTTAAGAAAGACGTTCCGTTCATTTGGACAACTGATCAAGAGAAAGCATTTCAATCGCTCGAAGAAGCCCTGATATCTTCTCCCTTTCTCAAGTTCCCAGACTTCACCAAACCGTTCATTTTAGTTACCGACGCCAGTAACATTGGGTTAGGTGCCGTACTCGCTCAAACTAGCGACAGAAAAGAACATGCAATTGCATATGCGAGCCGAGTCCTCTCCAAAGCTGAAAAGAATTATTCGACAACCGAGCGCGAAGCGTTGGCTGTCATGTGGGCACTCAAACATTTCAGTGATATCATCTATAACTACCCTGTCCATGTACTGACGGACCACCAAGCTATCATTCCCTTGTTCAGAGACAAGAACCCCATAGGCAAGTTTGCCCGTTGGTCGCTCACCATACAAGAGTTCCTACCCACGTTTGGATACTTACCTGGCAAACACATTGTAGTTACCGATGCTCTCTCCCGTTACGTCGCTCCCGTTCACGTTGAATACCCTTCATTAGACTTGCGAGATGTAGAACTCGCACAACGACAAGACCCAATGTGGCACCGATCATAAGCTTTCTCATGGACCCGCACACGACTCTTACGGTCAAGCCACCCGTACCACTCAAGGAACTAGTACTCTTAGATCATGTGCTCCATCGCAAGGTTATGCTTGGATCTCCTGCCAGACTGGTACATCAACTTGTTATTCCTGCGTCGATAGTTCCTACCGTGTTAAAACTTGTTCATGACGCCCCACACAGTGCGCATCCCGGCAAGGAAGCAGGCTCGTCTTACATACTACTGGCCCAAAATGGCCAAACAGATTGAACGTCACGTGGATCAATGTCTAACCTGCCTAGCTCACAGAGGCCATGTTGCTGGCCCGAACCCGATTCAGACTTACCCTACGACTAATGCACCTTGGGATCGTGTTTCTATGGATTTGTTAACAAATTTTGCTGAAACTTCCAGAGGAAATAAACATCTCCTAGTTATGGTAGATAACTTCTCTAGATACTGTGAACTGGTTCCAATTCCAAACAAAACTGCAGAAACTATAGCTAGTGCCTTTCATGATCATATAATTTGCAGGTATGGTCCACCTAGGGTTATACTCTCTGACAACGGCCCGGAATTCAACAATTCTGTTCTGGAACAACTGTCTACATTGTACAACATCAAAAAGTGTAATATAATGCCTTATCAACCGGCTAGCAATGGCCTTGCTGAAAGAACTAACAAGAAGGTCCTTGACGCACTCAGAGTGACAGTCAATCAGGACAGTCACAAATGGGATGAACTTATGCCAATCGTCCAATGTTCGATAAACTCCTCTGTCAACTCCTCCATAGGAGACACACCTCACTTTGTGCTATTTGGGACAGACATGAGATTTCCTAATGCCATCATCTCCTCGCCGCCCGCGCCACTCTACAACTATGACGACTATGTTAAGGTAAACGGAGAGACACTCAACTGGTGTTCCAGAGGGTCAAGGAACATCTCTCTAAAGCTACTGACGATTTCACGCGGTTACAAAACGCTCATGCTAAACCTACGAGAATAGGACCTGGATCTTTAGTAATGATCCTCAACCAGCGACGAGATGGTCCCATGTACAAACTGACTGAGAAGTTTCTTGGTCCTTACAGAGTTCTTGAGCATATCACAGGTAATAAGTACAAGCTGGAAAACCTAGCCACTGGAGAACAAGTACATGAGCATCTCAACCACATGAAATTAGCTCGTCTGACTGTGACGATGACACCCCGACTCCTGTCCCTGACACTCCTGTCCCTGACGATGTACCGTGTGACCCTACCACTGTGACACCCACTTCGGTCTCAGACACGCCCAGCGATACTACCCCACCACGTACTCACACATACAATCTTCGGTCCAGACCTGTTATTTCGACAGTACACCACCAACAGTCTGATGATTCATCTTCGTGTGACTGTGGTGTTCCAGTCTGTAAGGGACAATGGATGCGTTCTATCTGCTCCCCTCTCCCTGCCTGTTCGTACATGGCAGAGGAAGACTACGTTCGTGATGGACTAGCACCTAAGAATTCATAGTTTTATGACTAGATTAAGAGTGATTGCAACAATCGTTTCGCACCCCTCGGTTCAATGTATATAGACCCTTCCACCTCAGGTATCTTTGTTCGTAGTTTATTGATCTTGTCGTGTCTCATACACTATGTAGGTCCTAGTGTTCCTGCCACGTTCATGCTCTCCATATTTTAGTGGAAATGTTGCTTATTCTATGTATTGCCATGTAATATATTGTGCCTACATTAGTGTCTACGTTTATAATCTACTTAACAGGTAACACTGTGGCTGAGCATCATGAATTCCTACGCGCAACTTCTGGTCCGCTGACTCTACAACTATCACCTCTACCTGCAGCCGGACCTCCTGCCTCCAGTTTGCGCAGACATTAGCTAGTTAGTCATGATGCTCCATGGATAGCTTAGTTTGAGGATTATATTTCAGCAATGTACTCATTATTCATGCATGTCCGAGACGGTGTTGGACGTCTCAAAAAATAAGTTTGTTTGTTACGGCCACTATAGGTAAATCACTGTATATAATGTTAGGTACACACCAAGGGTTGTCAAATTTGTCAAGCAGATCGCCGAGGACGCCGATGATAGCGTGCCGAGCGGTGTTGGAATAGGCGCCAGTGGACATGCCATGGACACACACATAGGGTGACCTAATACTTTCTCTGATGACCGGCGCTAAACAACTTAATAGGTATCAACAACGTTCTCAGCAGATCTTAATACACTCTTCTGCTCTGCACCCTGCAGAGCTCAGACCTTAGAGCAGCCATGGGCAATGGACCTGACACACTCTAGCTAGCTCCTGGCCAGCCTACAAAGTTCGAAGTGCCTAGCTACGGATTCTACCGCCATTTTCATTGCCCGTGATTCAGATGATTGCATCTCCTCATACTCACCTCCTTACGAACGCACTTTTCCGCTTCGTTTGGACAAGGTACAAGAGCGAAGCATTCAAACGCTCAACAAGCCCTGATTATCTTCTCCCGTATCAGCAGTTCCCACCATACTTCACCAAACCGTTCATTTTACTTACTGACGCCAGTAACATATGTGGGGTATAGGAATGACATACCTCGCTCAATCTGAGCGACAGACGTAACATGCTATTGCGCATATAGCGACTAGACGCGAGGAAATTCACCTACTCCAAAGCCTGAAAGAATTATTCGATACAACACTGATATCGTGAAGCGTTGGCTGGTCCGTGTGGGCTCTTCAAAACATTTCAGCGATTAACGGAATCACTCTATACTACCCTGCCATGTCCTGCACTTTGAGCCACCCAGCTATCAATTCCATTGTCAGAGACAATAACCAACCATAGCCAAAGAACTGCCGTTGGTTCGCACGTCACCATACAACAGTCATACCCACGTTTTGTATACTTTACCTGGCAAAACACAATGTTAAGCTGCCGCGATTCCGCAATCTCTCCCGTTAACGGGACCGTCGCTACTCTGTTCACGGTTTCAATACCCTTGCTTAACTGTGCAGATGTAGAACTCCCACAACGTCAAGACCCAATGTGGGCAACGATCATAAGCTTTCTCGTGGCTGGGCCGCACATAGTAGCAAAAAACAGATGAGAACACGACTCTTAAAGTTCAAGCGCAAAAGAGCAATAACCACTCTAGAACGTGCGACACTAGTACTCCATTAGATCATGTGTCTCCAAATCGGCTCCCCCGCTTATTGTGCCGTTTTTGGCTCTCGCCAACTGGTAATAAGAGTCAACTTGTCCTCTCCTAGCGATCACTTGAGTTTTCCATTACCAGTGATATGTGTTAAGCTTTGTTCACGATGCCCCACACAGTGGGCATCCTGGCAAGGACCGACCATCAAGGCAGATCTCGTCTAACATATACTGGCCCAAAAATGTGGCCAAACAACGTTAACGTCACGTGGATCAAGTCGACCTGCCTACTCCCAAGGCCATGTTGCTGGCCCGAACCCAATTCAGACTTACCCTATGACTAATGCGCCTTGGGATCGTGTTTCTTTGGATTTGTTAACAAATTTTTCTGAAACTTCCAGAGAAAATAAACATCTCCTAGTTATGGTAGCAACTTTACTCTCTAGATATCTGTGCACTTGGTCCATCATGCTCCTACTGCACTCAATCTTGACTACCTCAGCCCACCCTAGATGCTATTGCCCTCTAGGAAATTCAACAATTGCTTGGCCTGGACAACTCGGAGGCGCTAGAGCATTGTACAATAGATCAGACAGCAAAAGTGATAAATTAGGGAATTAATTCACCTTTATTAGGTATCAGTAAGACCCGGCTAGCAATTCCTGCTGAAAGAACTAAAAGAAGTCCGTGCCGCTGCTCTCTCGAGTGCAGATCAATCGAGACAAAAGTCACCAAATGGAGGGTCCTTCTCATACATGTAAGTGACCAAAAGATGCTCGGTAATAGAGCGCAATGAATTCGATTAACAACTCCGCTGTCACGCCTCGCCTATGGACACCCTCCATTTGTGTGCATTTGGACAGACATAGATTTCCTACTGCCATCATCATCCTCGCCGCCCGCTGCCCTAGCGACAACTATGCCGGACGACTGTGTTAAGGTCAAACGGAGAGCCACTCAACTGGTGTTCCAGAGGGTCAAGGAACATATCTCTAAAGCTACTGATGATTTCACTCGGTTACAAAATGCTCATGCTAAACCTACGAGGATAGAACCTGGATCTTTAGTAAGGGCATACCTCACAAGCGACGAGATGGTCCCTGTACAAACTGCTAGAGAAATTTCTTGGTCCTTATAGAGTTCTTGAGCATATCACATGTAATAAGTACAAGCTGGAAACCTAGCCACTGGAGAACAGGTACATGAGCATCTCAACCACGATGAAATGCTCGCTGACTGTCGACGATGACTCCCGAAGGCTCCTTTCCCCTGACACTCCTGTCCCCCTGCAACGACGCCTGACCCTACACTAAGTGCACCCACACCACTTCGCCATTCAGTCACACGAAACACTCCCAGCGATACTATCCCACCCCGTGCTCACACATACAATCTCCGGTCCAGACCTGTTATTTTTTATTTCGACAGTACCCTAACCAACGTCTGAATAGACATTCTATCTTCGTGTGACTGGGTGTTCCAGTCTGTAAGCCTTACCCTGGACGTTTCTATCTGCTCCCCTTATCCCACTCCAATCCCTTCCTGTTCGTACATGGCAGAGGAAGATTACGTTCGTGACGGACTAGCACCTAAGAATTAATAGTTTTATGACTAGATTAAGAGGGATTTCAATGATCGTTTCGCACCCCTCGGTTTAATGTATATAGACCCTTCCACCATCAGGTATCTGTTGTTCATAACTTATACGATCTTGGTCGCTGTCTCTATAAACTTGTAGGTCGTCAGTGTTCCCGCCCACGTTCATAAACGAAGCGCTCTGTCCATAATTTTAGTGGAAACTGTCGCTTATTTCAATGTATTTTGCCACTGTAATATAGTGTGCCTAACGTTAGTGTCCCTGGCCGTTTATAATCTAACTTAACAGATAACACGGTGGCTGAGCATCATGAATTCCTACGCGACAACTTCTGGTCCACTTATCTACAACTCTGCCATCCTGCTCCTGAAGCCGGACCTCCCTCGCCTACACGTTTGGGCGCACCTTAGCTAGTTATGTCATGATGCTCCATTGATAGTTTAGTTTGCGGGATGATATTTTAAAGAAATATAGCTCATTCTCATGCATGTCCGAGACTGTGTTGGACGTCTCAAAAAACTTGTTTGGTTACGGCCACTATAGGTAATTCACTGTAGATAATGTAGTTAGGTACCCCCAATGGGTCTTGTCAATTTTTTCAAGCCGAATCGCAGCAGGACTCCCGATAGATAGCAGTGCCGACGTATGTTTGACTCCAGTTCACTCCTCCAACACAGTAGGGTGACCTATAACACTCTTTAAGTAAACACTTTAATAGTAATCAACACGGTGGTAGCGTGGTCAGCCCGCCTTTTCATGCAATCTGCCCTTCCCAGCAGAGCTGAAGTACCGATACGCAAGCCTGGTAATCGAGTCGGCACCACGTCTACCTCCTTCACACGCCCTATCTTCAGCCCCTGGCCTGCGTGTACAATACATATTTTCTTAATAATAAAAACTAGGAAAAGCAGCAGTGTTGGTACTCCTACTCCAATTCCTATCACCTCAACTAATCATTCGACATACTGCCAACGGCAAGATTAACAGAATATCAGGAGAGTCCTTAACCTTAACCATAAGTATTAGGAGAGACCTTAACCATAAGTATCAGAGGAGTACCTTAACCTTTACATAAGTATCAGGACAGGAGACTGTCTCATAACCATAAGTCTCAAGAGAGTCCTTAAACCTTAACCATAGGTTCAGAGCGTCATTACCTAGTGTCAGGAGCGTCCGTACCTTCACACAAGGTGTCGGAGCGTCCCTTACCATAACCATAGTTATCAAGAGTGTCCTAAACCTTAACCATAGGTAATCAGGAGTGTCTCCTTATACCTTAACCATAAGGTGTCAGGAGCGACCTTGACCTTAACCACAGGTGTCAGGAGCGGTCCTTTAACCTTAACCATAGGTATCAGGAGAGTCCTTAACCTTAACCATAAGTGTCAGGAGCGTCCGTACACTTATCCACAGGTGTCAACACGCTTTCTTTTTATAAAGAATATATAACCGGTAGACACTAATGTAGGCACAATATTACAAGGCAATACATAGAATAAGCGATATTCCACTAAAATATGGAGAGCATGAACGTGGCAGGAACACGAGGACCTACATAGAACCGTCCTTACATCGGGTGCAGAATAACACTACCGCTGTTTATGTTTCCAACGTCACCAATGCCAACATTCACCTGGCATCAGGCACACACATTGTTGACTTTGTCCATTATTCGCTTACCGGTGC
>WNGS01004946.1:1158102-1171511 GCA_020271785.1 Procambarus virginalis
GAGTAGTGGATGAGGTCTCTACTGACCAAATAGTACATGCACTCTATCACACAACAAATTGAAATCAGATCGCGATCTTCACCTGTGCATCTTAGTCCCACTGACTTCCCTGACGCCCAATCTCAGTTGTTGACCTCCTCACAAGCATTGCATCATTGTGTGCACTGACAGGTGAACAACTTGGACTGACACACCTCATTACTCATAAAAATTCCACTGGAACCAGGTACTCGCCCAATTTTTGTACCCGCGGTACAGATTGCCAATTCTCAACGACTGTTGCAGACCGACTCATTGACGAGATGTTACACGATGGCGTTATTGAAGAAAGTAATTCACCATGGAATGCTCCGTTAATCTTAGTACCCATGAAGGATGGCTCTTGGGTCCCGTCATTGATTTCAGGAAACTTAATCAAGTTACGATTCCTGATCGATTTCCACTTCCTGTGCTTACTGACTTATTGCCAGAACATAGGTCAGAATAAGGTTTTCCACACTTGATTTATTGCAGGATTTTGGCAGATACCGCTCGACCCAGAAAGTCGAGAACTGATGGCGTTTTCCGTCCCTAATGGTCATTACCAGTACCACATGCCTTTTGGCTTACGCAGCAGCCCTATTACCTCTCAAGGCTTATGACAGACCTGTTCCGACGAATGATAGGAAATCCTCATGGTCTACCTCGATGACCTCATTATCATGTCCAAGGATGTACCATACATCTTCAAAGTTTGGACCGAGTCCTTCAGAGACTAGCTGAAGCCAATCTGAAAATCAAACTTAGGAAATGCGCCTTCATGAGAGAAAAAAATACAGTTTCTCGGCCATAACGTCACCTCACAAGGCATCACCACTCTAGATTCAAAGATAGAAGCTGTCAAGAACTTCCCAGTCCTCATAATGCTGAAGCTGTACAAAAGTTCGTAGCCTAGCTGGATTCTACCGCCATTTCATTGCCGGTTATTCAGTGATTGCATCTCCTCTCACTCACCTCCTTAAGAAAGACGTTCCGTCATTGGACAACTGATCAAGAGAAAGCATTTCAAACGCTCAAAGAAGCCCTGATATCTTCTCCCGTTCTCAAGTTCCCAGACTTCACCAAACCGTTCATTTTAGTTACGACGCCAGTAACATTGGGTTAGGTGCCGTACTCGCTCAAACTAGCGACAGAAAAGAACATGCCATTGCATATGCGAGCCGAGTCCTCTCCAAAGCTGAAAAGAATTATTCGACAACCGAGCGCGAAGCGTTGGCTGTCGTGTGGGCACTCAAACATTTCAGAGATATCATCTATAACTACCCCGTCCATGTACTGACGGACCACCAAGCTATCATTCCCTGTTCAGAGACAAGAACCCCATAGGCAAGTTTGCCCGTTGGTCGCTCACCATACAAGAGTTCCTACCCACGTTTGGATACTTACCTGGCAAACACAATGTAGTTGCCGATGCTCTCTCCGTTACGTCGCTTCCGTTCACGTTGAATACCCTTCATTAGACTTGCGAGATGTAGAACTCGCACAACGTAAGACCCAATGTGGGCACCGATCATAAGCTTTCTCATGGACCGCACACGACTCTTACGGTCAAGCCACCCGTACCACTCAAGGAACTAGTACTTTAGATCATGTGCTCCATCGCAAGGTTATGCTTGGATATCCTGCAAGACTGGTACATCTACTTGTTATTTCTGTGTCGATAGTTCCTACTGTGTTAAAACTTGTTCATGACGCCCCACACAGTGCGCCTCCCGGCAAGGAAGCAGGCTCGTCTTACATACTACTGGCACAAAATGGCCAAACAGATTGAACGTCACGTGGATCAATGTCTAACCTGCCTAGCTCACACAGGCCATGTTGCTGGCCCGAACCTGATTCAGACTTACCCTACGACTAATGCACCTTGGGATCGTGTTTCTATGGATTTGTTAACAAATTTTGCTGAAATTTCCAGACGAAATAAACATCTCCTAGTTATGGTAGATAACTTCTCTAGATACTGTGAACTGGTTCCAATTCCAAACAAAATTGCAGAAACTATAGCTAGTGCCTTTCATGATCATATAATTTGCAGGTATGGTCCACCTAGGGTTATACTCTCTGACAACGGCCCGGAATTCAACAGTTCTGTTCTGAAGCAACTGTCTACGTTGTACAACATCAAAAAGTGTAATATAATGCCTTATCAACCGGCTAGCAATGGCCTTGCTGAAAGAACTAACAAGAAGGTCCTTGACACACTCAGAGTGACAGTCAATCAGGACAGTCACAAATGGGATGAACTTATGCCAATCGTCCAATGTTCGATACACTCCTCTGTCAACTCCTCCATAGGAGACACACCTCACTTTGTGCTATTTGGGACAGACATGAGATTTCCTAATGCCATCATCTCCTCGCCGCCCGCGCCACTCTACAACTATGGCGACTATGTTAAGGTAAAATGGAGAGACACTCAACTGGTGTTCCAAAGGGTCAAGGAACATCTCTCTAAAGCTACTGACGATTTCCCGCGGTTACAAAACGCTCATGCTAAACCTACGAGAATAGGACCTGGATCTTTAGTAATGATCCTCAACCAGCGACGAAATGGTCCCATGTACAAACTGACTGAGAAGTTTCTTGGTCCTTACAGAGTTCTTGAGCATATCACAGGTAATAAGTACAAGCTGGAAAACCTAGCCACTGGAGAACAAGTACATGAGCATCTCAACCACATGAAATTAGCTCGTCTGACTGTTGACGATGACACCCAGACTCCTGTCCCTGACACTCTTGTCCCTGACGATGTACCGTGTGACCCTACCACTGTGACACCCACTTCGGTCTCAGACACGCCCAGCGATACTACCCCACCACGTACTCACACATACAATCTTCGGTCCAGACCTGTTATTTCGACAGTACACCACCTACAGTCTGATGATTCATCTCCGTGTGACTGTTGTGTTCCAGTCTGTAAGGGACAATGGATGCGTTCTATCTGCTCCCCTCTCCCTGCCTGTTCGTACATGGCAGAGGAAGACTACGTTCGTGATGGACTAACTCCTAAGAATTCATAGTTTTATGACTAGATTTAAGAATGATTGCAACAATCGTTTCGCACCCCCTCGGTTCAATGTATATAGACCCTTCCACCTCAGGTATCTTTGTTCGTAGTTTATTGATCTTGTCGTGTCTCCATACACTATGTAGGTCCTAGTGTTCCTGCCACGTTCATGCTCTCCATATTTTAGTGGAAATGTTGCTTATTCTATGTATTGCCATGTAATATATTGTGCCTACATTAGTGTCTACCTTTTATAATCTACTTAACAGGTAATACTGTGGCTGAGCATCATGAATTCCTACGCGCAACTTCTGGTCCGCTGACTCTACAACTATCACCTCTACCTGCAGCCGGACCTCCTGCCTCCAGTTTGCGCAGACATTAACTAGTTAGTCATGATGCTCCATGGATAGCTTAGTTTGAGGATTATATTTCAGCAATGTACTCATTATTCATGCATGTCCGAGACGGTGTTGGACGTCTCAAAAAATAAGTTTGTTTGTTTATGGCCACTATAGGAAAATCACTGTATATAATGTTAGGTACACACCCAAGGGTTGTCAAATTTGTCAAGCAGATCGCCGACGACGCCGATGATAGCGTGCCGAGCGGTGTTGGACATAGGCGCCAGTGGACATGCCATGGACACACACATAGGGTGACCTAATACTTTCTTCTGATGATGACCGGCGCTAAACAACTTAATAGGTATCAACAACGTTCTCAGCAGATCTTAATACACTCTTCTGCTCTGCACCCTGCAGAGCTCAGACCTTCAGAGACAGCCCTGGGCAATGGACCTGACACACTCTAGCTAGCTCCTGGCCAGTGTAGAAGATATATATATATATATATATATATATATATATATATATATATATATATATATATATATATATATATATATATATATATATATATATATATATATATATATATATATATATATATATATATATATATATATATATATATATATATATATATATATATATATATATATATATATATATATATATATATATATATATATATATATATATATATATATATATATCATTTACAATTATTATTATGATATTATATTATTATCATAATAATAATTGTTGTATTTAATAATTATCACTCTTCCTTCTACTTGGTCTTGAAGGAGGCCGGCCTCGGGTGAAAAGGGGCTGTGACGATCCTTGTTTGGAACCCGTAGGTGCGGGACCGGGACGTCTACCTCCCGAGGGCCGTGCGGCACAGGCTCTGCTTCAGGAGGCTGGGGTCGTTCATACCCTTGATGGGGTGGTTCTTCTCCGGCCCCGACGACGGCGGTCTCCGGGTTGGAGGTCCCTGTGCCCTTCTTCACCACCTTCGAGGTCAACCCCGGAACTCACAGTTCCTGCGACGGCGCTGGAACCAATTGTATTGGCGTATGCCTTTCCATTGGAGACTTTCAGCGCCGTGGAGAGGGGGGACCTGCTGCCTGGGTAACAGCTTCTCCCCCGAATCAACCTACCCTGGCTTTGCGCCCTGGTGAGGCCACTCCAGACCGACAACCAGAGCGCAACTCCATAGTCTCCTGAGACTGATGGATGCCTACTACTATATATATATATATATATATATATATATATATATATATATATATATATATATATATATATTTATATATATATATATATATATATATATATATATATATATATATATATATATATATATATATATATATATAGGGGGGTACCACCTCTGGTGCAATTATAGGGACCCATAGCCTCAGAGAAGGGAACACAGAGCATTCAGGGAAAAACTTGCCATTTAACTCTGAATACATAAGGGTGTTCGCTTCTCCTACCACCCCCCTTTTATATATATATATATATATATATATATATATATATATATATATATATATATATATATATATAAAAACTAAGGAAAACCAGCAGATGTTTGGTACTCTAATTCCTGCCCACTACCGAGCAACCTTCGACCATCCCGGTCAACTACAACCTAATCATTCTACAACAACATCAACCGGGTTTACAGATGGGCCCACTGGTCATACCCCGGAGATACAGCAGGAGGAACCGACTGGAATGCCTCCACAGCCACCCAGAAGGGGCAACTCCCGAAACCTCCCGCGGCTCAGAAACCTCTAAACCCTGCCCTGACCCCGAAGCCCTCAGACACTTTGGAGTCGGAAGCAGGGGGGGGGGGCGAATGAACCACAGCAGGAGAAGAACGAGGGGGCGCAGACGGATCCAAGGCCGAAGCGACCAATACCCCCAAGTCCGGGCCTCTATACACAAAACGGGGCAGCCTCGGGGCATCCAGGGAAGCAATCAACCTAGTGTGCTGCAGCAAGCTAAACCTATCCGGCAACGTCCTGCGTCCACCTATCCTGCAAAATTCTATAGGCCATTGCTCCTCGTGCCTCTCTGAGGGGGCCAGGTTCTGGCCGTGGTCCCCGGTCGGCCTAGAACTCAACCCACATCAACTGATGCCAAAAGTTAGGACTATCCCTATCAGCCTGGATAGCTTCGGGGAGCCATATGGGCTCTCCCCAGAAAAGAACAATGTCACTAAAACGTAACAACAGCACCAACAACAAGCAATTACTTTAATTTAGCAATGTTACCAAGATATTAAATCCCAATGAATTAATTAACAATTAATTTACGTTAAGCACACCGTCCCTCAGATAGTCAACAATCAAAGATAAATATATAACCGCTTTATGTTAATCACACTGTCACTCAGACAGTCACCAATCAAAGATAATTAACAATCATATGTTAATCACTGTCACACAGACAGTCAACAATCAATTATAGCACTTCATTAATTTTAATAATTAACAATAATTATTGCTTATCTCACATACGAAACAATAACAAGGTGTCACTTGACCGGACAACAACACAATGAGATAATCACACAAATATATACTGTAATATTAAGCGTGCTGCACAGACAACTGCTAATCACACAACTTACCTATGTGTCATTAAGACCATTGTAGAAATCAACATTTTCCAACACTTCCTGTAACAGATGGTAACAATTCCTATCTCAAATGTTTTTAATAATAATGTTAACATACATACGTCGTCAGTCACTCACTAACGACGCAGCACTCATAAGGTTAAGACCATTCACTCCTCTCTGAGCTGACAACTTAACACTTCCATGATCTCATTGGATCCAAACACAGAGAAAACTTGTTGTGAGATATACTCTGATTGATCCGAAACTGGGTGATTACTGATCACCAAAACTTAATGTATACTGTAACAATTAAATAACCTGGGTTATGTACTTACATTTACCCACTTCATTCACACACTGCTGGCGATGATTCAGGCTGCAGATAAGACTGCGGATTTAAGCAAGGGAGCCCAGCACTGTATCCACAACAATGCGGGAATTAAGCTCGAACTTACAGCTTTCCAGATGACGAGGTTAATCCAGGAGATAACTCTGTTTGCACCACACAAGTTGCTCAATCACCTTGACATGACCATCAATAGCTCAGTGTAAATTACCACCCTCTCACACAGTCCTTTAGAATTCTGATACAAGAAAGAAGTGGCCCACTTACACTTCACACTTCTCCACTTCTCAATTCTCGTCCAGCATGGCTGTAAATGCATGCACGCACACACACATCCCGGGGTGAGGGATACCACCTCTGCTCATCTCGACCCCGATATAGCGAACCACCACTGGTTCACTATCGTCAAAGCTTTTCACACTTCTTCTTGGGATATTTCACAACTGATTATCACTAAAGATGCTTCACTGCTGAACTGACAATCACTACCACTGAGACTTCACATGATTAACAGTGGTAAGACTCAAACTCAAGATATGCTGCGAGAATACATTGTTCCCTTTTTTGCCGGTTACTCGAGATTTCATCTCTATCTCTGTTTCTTGTGAAATCACACGTGCAGGTATTTCACACTGCTTGTATTTTACATTCGAACACCCGTGGTCTCGGCTTGTCTTTGAACCGTTGCTGGTGTAGATAAATCCTGTATCCTTCTGGTGTGGGTAAATCCTTTGACACCTGTACTAACCCAGTGATTCTGGTTTGAAATATTACTGGTGTTTAGGTAAACTGTTACTCTAGGACTCAGGACAAAGAGACCTGCTTCGGAGCTCGTAAGGCAGCCTCCTTCCTTTTGAGTAGTCCTTGACCGAATGCTTGCCCTTGGGGCCTCGTGTCCCATCCAACATACTGTGATGTTGACCAATTGACCAACCTGTTGACCAATCACAGCACCTAAGCCTTCCCATGCTTTCCTGTGAATTAATTTGATTAGTAGCGACATATGGGCACCTCGTGACATCATGGCTAGTTCCACAGCATCTCGCTAGAGTACATACTGTCTCGGAGGGGGATGGGGGGGGAGGGGATCTTGTGGTCACCTCCCAACTGTTCAGAGAGGAGAAAGTATCCACAGGAGAAAGGATGAGAGACACTAAACAGATCACACCAGGGTCAGAGGTCTCACCAAAAAGAGCACACCAGAGAGGTCACACCTGAGAGAAGTCACTCCAGTGAGAGGGAACACACCAGAGAGAGAGGGAAGTGACACCAGTGAGGTTACACCAGAGACAGGTCACATAAGAGAAAGAAAAATATCTCACCACAGATATTACACCAGAGAGAGAGAAGACATCAAGAAAACAATTCCAGAGAAAAGTCACTCGAGAAAGAGAGAGTTCTCACCAGAGAGAGGTGTCCCAGTATAGAGCGCACACCAAAATTAATTGTCACACAGAGAAAGGTTACACCACACAAGTTACACTACAGAAAGGACATACCACAGAAAGGTCATACGATAATGAGAGGTCACACCAGAAATATAGAGCAGTCAAACTAGAGGGAGCTCACAAGAAAGAAAGCACTCACTGTTGTAGACAATAGCCTTGAGGGTGACAGAGAACTCCTGCAGACAGATCACCAGCCTTTGCTCCCCCTGCTGCTGCGTCTCTGTTAAATACCACCATTACTTTAGCTCCCACACCAGTTACTTGAACTCAATCTTTATTTACCAGCTCATTCAGCCGTGCCAACAACAGATCTCAAGTAGACATAATGGTATATATAATGACCAATACATCAGGAGCAGTATCCTTAATTATAAAAAGTAGTCATCATATGAAATTATTGTGTATTGTTATAGTACATATGATAAAACTGGCAGCAATTATGATATAGTAAGCTCCTTGTAATAAAAAGTAATAGAGAAGAAATTATGGTACAAAATGCTATAATTATAATTATATAACGTACCAGAGCAAAATGTATAAAAATACTGTAGTACATACAATGTCCTGTAATATAAAACTAAAGCAAACAAAAACAATAAAATAGTTAATATTCAAAATTTTTCCACTCCTATTATAATGCATAATACCTGATGTGTGACTCAATGTGTTATTGTCTAGCACAGTGTTCATTGCTCAGCCATGCTGCGATGCCTTGGTAACAGGAAAGTGTATTACAGCAGGAAAGGGGATTACAGGAGGATAAGGGAATATCTGGGTAATGTGCAGTGGAAGGAAGAACTTAAGAGGAAAAATAGTCAATGATATGAGGACCTAGTCATATGGAAATACAAGGAGGCCGAAGAGTATTTTTACTGTTATCTTGAGGGTATCCTGAGATGACTTCGGGGCTTTAGTGTCCCCGCGGCGCGGTCCTCGACCAGGCCTCCACCCCCAGGAAGCAGCCCGTGACAGCTGACTAACTCCCAGGTATCTATTTACTGCTAGGTAACAGAAGCATCAGGGTGAAACAAACTCTGCCCATTGTTTCTCGCTGTCACGAATCTTGCTAAAGATTCATTCATGTTCTCATTCATTCGTTTAAGATTCATTTATTACTATCTTATTCTCTAATTAATATGAGAAATTGTATCTAGTATGAGAAATTTTATATTATATGAACACTGTATATTGTATGAAGTTTCGTGTTACAATGCTCATGATTTCTCCGTGGGCAGTTGCCCAGTTTGGATAGTCTGTTGATAGTTAGGGAGGTGACGCCGTCCTGGCAAGCCAGTAATCTGGCAGTAGCGTGAAGGCGGTGGTCGAGGGTAGACATGGGTTAAGATCAGTCCTTGGTGTTGGATATTTTTAGTTATTTCTCTGGTTAGATGATTGGTTAGATGTATTCCCTTTTACGTATTCATGTTCTGGTGATATTGCTCATGCCTCACAAAGAAGTTTTATGTTAATGTTAATGCAAGTTAAAGAATGTTTCTGTTTTTTCTTACGTACTATTTAATTGTTATGTTTTGTCCCCCTTAGCACAAATATATTGTTCACCTTTTTTATACAGTGACTTTTGATACCCCTAGACGTTTGTGGCAAGGCCAATTTAATATTACTTTAACACTGCTGGGTGAAGAACCATATTCAGACTCAAGGGTGGTGACACTCGCCAGCGCCCGGGATCGAACCCGGGACCACAGGATCACGTTTACAGTGTTCTGTCCGCTCAGCCGCCAGGCTATACCAATAGTAAAGGAAAAAAGTAGGAGGGAATATAATAACCCATGTGTTATAAATTTATGAGCTGTTATGGGGGGCCTTGAGTATTATGGAGAAGGGCCAGCAGTTAGAATCAAGATGTATCAGAGTGGCACAAATAGGCCCGGCCCCCAAGGAACATAGGTTCCTGTTGATGCTTTAAGGTTTTAGAACAGATCTGTCGTCTGGGATACAATCATCTACGCCACTACAACAGGAGTAATGGATACACCTCAAAAACTAACTTACTTATTAAACCCTCTTAACAACCCCCATATACATTAAATAACAATAATAATAACTACTTTACCACACTACCACAGACCACAGACCACTGGTGTGTGGTCTGGTCAACATACTTTAGCCACGTTATTGTGACTCATCGCCTACACACTATCTTACTTTAAAAGCCTCGGTCCACATAGGCAGGATACAAGGTTTTACAATTAGGACAAGCTAGGGTAAAGTCTACTAGTGAAGAACTTGAAAGCTTGAGGCAGCTTAGGGTAATAAGTACCACGTGGGGCCCTGATCACAACACAACACTTAGGGATACCCAAAACACTGGCTAATACTACACAATCTCTACACAAGTCTGCCAAGCCTAGCAGTTAGCACGGTTACACATAAAGGTACTTAACTTTGTAGTTACAGGAACTTAAGGTAAGGGAAAAGGAGAAGGAGGAAGAGAATCAAGGCAGAGCCCCACAGGTAGGTCTTGACACCACACAGTCTGAACAGAGAAGAAAGACCAAGCGTCCAGTCGCAGAGCTCCCGAGTTGTTGTTGTGGTTGCTGGGAAGAGTCTAATTGATCGTGCAGCTTATACACATTACAAATCTTCACCGACGTACAATACTATTTACTCTACTCGTTCTAAGGATAGTTAATAATTACTTCACTGTTATACTTAATCCACAACAAGCTCAAGAGTCTGAAAGCTCTGTGCGAACAAGATTCGTCTTACATCTGCCAAGGAAGATAGGAACGCGCATCAACAAGCGCACCAAATAATGTACAGTAAATTATTTAGAGCTCAATTTGACCTCTGGTTTCCACTAAGAAACCCAGGGTCCTAACACCATGGCTTAATAGACAGTGTCAGGAACAAAAATGAGAAGCAGGAGGGAATGGAGGAAGTACAGAGGCCAAGAAGAATAGATGCAACAGAGCTAGGAACGATTACATTAACATAATGAGAGTATTAGAAAGAAATTATGAGAATGATATTGCGATCAAAGCGAAAAAGCAACCTAAATTATTCCATGGTTATATAAGAAGAAAAATGTTGGTGAACAACCAAGTGACAAGAGTATGGAAAACAGTAGGGGCATATATGGAAAGTGACAAGGAAATCTGTGAGGTACTGAATGCCAGTTTCTATGGAGTGCTCACCACCGAACCTGAGCATCTCCATTGTTCGAAGAGGAGATGACTATAGTTGACAAACTATCAGATATAGAGGTGGCAGCAGCAGAGGTAATGAAACAGCTGATAACACTGTATGAAACTAAAGCAGTTGGACCAGGCAACGTATCACTGTGGATATTAAAAGAGGCAGCGCAGGTCCTCAGCGTGCCACTGGTAAGGATCTTTAACGAGTCACTTATGAAGGGAGAGTTGCCCAGTTGCTGGAAGAAGGCAAATGTGGTACCAATTTTTAAGAAAGGAGATAGGGAAGAGGCACTTAACTACAGACTTGTATTCACTTCACTGAACCTCGAAAAGGCAAAAAGTCTAAATGAGAACAGGAACGAATAAGAAATCAATTTTTTCTACAAGGTGATAGGGATATGCAAGCCAGAGAAATGGTACAAAAAGGCAAATCAACAAAATCACTAGAGAAAGGAGAAGTGAAGAATAAGGAGAAAGGGAACATATTCCTGAAAATTGTGGACACCAACATAGATGGAGTGAGATCAAAGATGCTGGAGTTAAGTGATGTAATACAGCTGCAGATGCCAGACATTGTTGCACTCACTGAGATGAAACTTGAAGATGATATTTTAATATGAGGACATATTCCCAAGAGGCTATTCAGTTTGGAAACAGGATAGAGAAATTTGGAATGGCAATGGCGTTGCTGTGCTGGTGAAAGAACACCTAAAGGTATACAAAATAATAATTGCCAATCCACGAGAATTGACATAATAGCACTGGAGATCTGCAGTCAGGATGATAAACTAATAATCATAAATGCATATAGTCCACTGCCATGCAACACATGACAAAGGAGGAGCTGGATAATAAACAAGAGGGTCTTATAACAATAATTAAAGAGATTATAGCGAGAGCGCATAAAGATAGATCACAACTGTTGGTAGTCGGCGACTTCAACTTGAAATCCATAGACTGGGAGACATATGAAGCTAGAACAGAGGACTTTTGGACCTGTAGATTCGTAAACCTCATCCTGGAAACATTCATGTATCAAGACGTTAACCAAGCTACAAGAGTGAGGGAAGGGGATGTTCCCTCTTTGCTGGATTTGATATTTACCAGTAAAGAGGAAAAGATATTTTATATTCGGTACCTTCCTCCCTTAGGTAAAAGTGGCCATGTCTTTTTGGGAATAAAGTATGTAATGCATTATAATCTGGAAGAAAAGAAGAGGTTGGAGCAGTTAAAAACCTGAATCAGGAGAGGACATTACGGGGAACTTAGAAATTCCTTTAACCACTGCACTGCGCAACGTGTCTTGAAGCTCTTGACGGATGGTGCACAACGTGACTCAGGGATCTCATAGCAACTTGTATGATTCAAAACTCCCCAGCTACATGAGGCTCACACAGCTTCCTCAAGGCACTTGTAAACAGACGCCATTTAAAAAAAATCGTGGGCAACATTTACGGGTGTGAGAGCCTTAGTACAGAGTGAGTAACCATGGCCGGCGCATGCAGCATGAGCTCACAGCACTACTGTTCAGCTTGTGACCACAGCATCGCCTAATAATGTCAAAATATATATGTAACTGGTTTTTAGCCATGATAGTATTATAGAAGAGCGTCCGTGTGATAAAGACTGTGTACAATGTTCAAATATCAGTGAATCAATGAGCTTCAAGATGTTCACAACGCTAGCCACAGCACCACAGCATTATTTCTTTAATCTAGGATTCTTCAAACGACTTCTCATGTTCCTTTACAAAATAAAATGTGGAAAATTATTCATTTACTGGATTTAGTGACCAGGATTCGGATAATAGCAGGATTCTGGTGATAATTAGTGCTGTGCATAGTATTGTGGGAGGAGGAATTTTGGTGAGGAGGGAGGGAATCGAGGTAGTGTCACTTTTTGAGGCAGCCACTCTTGTTTGGACTTACCATACAAATTCAGTGGTTCGCTATGGTGAACACAAATATAGGTACAGTGCATCCTCACTCTAACCTAACCTCACCTAGCTAGTAAACTCCCAAAAGATCCGAACAAATTGAATTCGGTACTAAATGTTAAGTGGAACATACACTAAGTGGTGCTAATGTTAAGTGGAACATACACTAAGTGGTGCTAAATGTTAAGTGGAAACATACATAAGGGGGTGCTAAATGTTAAGTGGGAACATACACTAAGTGGTTACTAAATGTTAAGTGGAACTTAATGTTTGATAAGAGGGATTGTTCGCTCATAGCGGTCACTGAGACCGAGTGTCGGAGGTGGCTGTCATCAACTATGTGTTTATTATGCTTACCCTTGTTCTTGGGAGAAATTTTGAGGCTGATAAAATTGTCAGGGGTCATGGGTGAGAGTTGTAGTCTGGAAGCAAGTGGTGGAAGTTGTTGTTAGGGGAGGCAAGTGGGGAAGTTGTTCTCAGGGGAGACAAGTGG
>WNGS01004946.1:1176318-1195654 GCA_020271785.1 Procambarus virginalis
GCCACAAGCAGGTCCTAGTGGTTGCAGGCAAAACGTACCAGAGAGAATACCCCAGAGAAGTCATCACTGCCTGTTATTATAATATAAGGGGACTCCCCTTCCAAACACTAACATCTCTCCTCCTCCCCCTCTCCTCACCGTCTTCCATACGCCAACAAGAGTCATCAATAAAGGTAAGCAATAACTTGTACATACTTTAGTACTAAATATTTGGGTGAATTAGGTATAAAATTTTCTTTGAAGTTAATATTTTTGGGAGTGTGGAACGGATTAATTCAATTTACATTATTTCTAATGGGGAAATTCGCTTCGGTTTACAAATTTTCGGGTTACAAACCGTCTCTTGGAACAGTTTAATTTGTAAATGGAGGTACCATTCTATGTTCAAATACCCCAAAAAAAACAAAAAACACTAAAATTCTTAAAAAAGAATTCAAGCGGGAGTGTCACTAGGCGGGAGGCACTGGTAAACTGAGGCGCGGTCACTGTGCCACCATGCGCTAGGTCGGCCATACGCGTGTCAACAAACTACGTTACCCGAGAAAAATTGTGTAACCTGATTCGGATTTTACAAAGAAATTGCGTTCATGACCCGAAAAGTTCGTAAAGAGAGGCATTCGTAAGCAGAGGTGTCACTGTATCTAAAAACTAAGTACTGTATGTTTGAATTCGTTACTATTGATGATCGTCATAAAAGGTACTATCTAAACACGAGGATGGGTTGTATGCTCTCTATATATGTTTTTATGAATACAAACTATTATTATTATTATTATTATTAAAACAATACAGGCACAGTTAATCACAGGTATTTGCTGGTGACAAACTTACATGGGTGACTGAATAACAAAAGGAAGCAGCGTTTGTAGTGAAGACTCAATCCGACTCATCACCGACTCAACAAAGTGACTTAACTCTGAAAACACAAAAAATAATGTTCTATAATACAGTACATTATAATAAATAAAATTTCATCTTAAAACAATACTATAATTTTTATAATTACAATTTATATTTCTCCTATGAGAAATTTTATTTCTCCTATGAGAAAATTTGTAGGAGCCGTGATGAGAGATCGAACCTATGCGGTGGGTGTTCCCACCACACGTCCTAGTCAATTAGGCCATGACATGGCCAAGAAGATTACAACCTGGAGTTCTACTGAGCTCACAAGGGTTTCCTCAGGCTTCCACTGAAACAGGACCAGAATTTTAACACAATCCCTTCATCCACTCTGGCTCTGTCATCCTGGAATGTCCTACTGCTGGTGCTCCTCTTTCAAGACACAGAGAGTAATCACACTAACGTGATGTGTCGATGAGAAAATCCGTGGGAGACGTGATGAAGGTTAGAACCTATGTGGTGGGTGTTTCCATTCACATGACCCATTCAACAATGCCACGAGAGTCAAAATGATTGCAACTTGGAGTTCTACTCAAATTCAAATTCAAATGTTTATTCAGGTAAAGTACATACAGACAAGGTGTGATACAAACATTGATGGATTTATAGACAGAGCTAGCACATACAGTGCTTAAAGCCACTATTACGCACAGCGTTTCGGGTAGCAAAAACACTAAGAATAAAACTTAATACTAATTAAGATTAAAGTATAAATTGTGTTGAGAAAATATATAAATAAAAAAGGAGGGAACATGGCCAAAAAATAGCAAATATACAAGTTGGTCGACAAGCAGCATTGTTTAAAATAGCAAACATGGGTTGATATTTAAGGGTAAGGTAGGTTACATGGAGTTAATTTGGTAGTGCTTACTTTTTATCTTAAACTGGTTGGGAGAGGTACAGTCTTTAACATGACTGGGAAGGTCATTCCATATTCCGGGTCCCTTGACTTGTAGAGCTTTTCTAGTTTGATTAAGTCGTACTCTTGGAATATCAAATAGGTATTTGTTTCTGGTGTCGTGCTCATGGGTTCTGTTACAACCTTCTAGGAAGCTTTTAAGGTCAGGATTGACATTACAGTTTAGCATTTTATATATATAAAATACACATGAGAGGATGTGCAGTGACTTAATATCTAACATATTCAGAGATTTGAGTAGGGGTACCGAGTGATGTCTGGGGCCAGAGTTGGATATTGTCCTAATAGCAGCTTTGTGTTGAGTAATTAGAGGACATAAATGATTTTGGGTAGTAGAACACCAAGCACAAATACCATAGTTGAGATAAGGATAGATGAGGGAATAATAGAGCATCACCAGGGCAGCGCGAGATACATAATATCTGATCTTAGAAAGAATGCCAACAGTTTTTGAAACTTTTTTTGATATATTTAGAATGTGTCCCTGGAAATTCAGCTTGTGGTCAATGAGAACGACAAAGAATTTGCCATCTACTTTGTTACAAATTAGGGTATTGTTTATCATGAGATTTATTTGATTTGAGGATTTGAGCTGAGCTGAGGAAACCAGAGGAAACTGAAGAAACTGAGCTCAGGAAACCTTTATGAGCTCAGTAGAACCCCCGATTGCAAAACGTTTCACCAAGTCGTGGCCTAGTTACAAGGGCATGCGCGTGGGAACACCCACCACATACGTTTGAACCCGTTATCACGACTTCTATGGATTTTCTCATTGACACATCACCTACGTGTGATTTCTCTCTCTGTGTATCTCCTGTTCTTACCTATTCGTGTCTCCATTTCCGTTCTGTTTAATTTACCCTTTTTTCTTTTCGTTTTTCTCTATCCATTTCTGCTTATTTTATTCAACTCCTATTGGGCCTTCTAAAATTACTTTCATTCTTAGATTTTAATATTAGCTCGGTTTCATCTTTTACTTCTCCCTGTGAAGCGATTACTAATGCTTCTAGAAAAAGATTTCAGTACAGTATATATTATTTTCTTATTTTTTGTGCAGCGACATAAAGGCTGCCACAGTAAGACATAGGCAGCCAAAGTAAAACGTAGGTAGCAACAGTAAGAGATTGGTAGCTATAGTGAGACGTAGGCAGTCCAGTGAGACGTAGGAAGCAACAGTAAGACATAGGCAGCAACAGTAAGATGTAGGCATCCGCAGTAAGATGTAGGCAGCCACAGTAGGACATAGGCTGTCACAGAAAGACATAGGCGGTCACAGTAAGACATAGGCGGTCACAGTAAGACATAGGCGGTCACAGTAAGACATAGGCAAGCAAAGCAAGACATTGGCAGCCTCAGTTAGACATACGTAGCCACAGCAAGACATTCGCTGCCACAGTAAGACATTCACTGCCACAGTAAGATATAGGCTGCCAGAGTAAGACATAGGCTGCCACAATGAGACACAGGCAGCCACAGTGAGACATTGGCAACCACAGTAAGACATAGGCAGCCACTGTGAGACGTAGGCAGCCACAGTGAGAAATAGGCAGCCACAGTTAGACATATATAGCCACAGTAAGACATAGGCTGCCACAGTAAGACATAGGCTGCCACAGTGAGACATAGACAGCCACAGTAAGACATAGGCAGCCACTGTAAGACATGGGCAGCCACTGTAAGACATGGGCAGCCACTGTAAAACATGGGCAGCCACTGTAAGACATGGGCAGCCACTGTAAGACATGAGCAGCCACTGTAAGACATGGGCAGCCACTGTGAAGCTTGGGCAACCACATTGTGATGTAGGCAGCCACAGTAAGATACTGTTGTTGGAAGCGGGGTGGGGGCTGTTAGTGGTGTCCCATAATACGTGAAGGTGTAGAGAATTTGAAAAGAAACAGTCAAGAAATAAGTGAAAGTGAATGAAATTTCTGGGCTAGAAAAGTTGTTCTACAAATACAACAGAACAACAACAACGAAGATGGCACCCACCACAGGGGAGGGCACACCAACAAATGTATATTTTGAAGGATTCTCAGCACAAGATATAATGAAAGGTGGTTTTCTTGGCAAGATAGTAATATGGAGAACATAAAAAAGAATTATGAAAAAAGGTAATTAAATTAGAACAGTACAATGAAGGTCTCAAGATCAAGTTTTATAATTTAAAAGGTAGTATTTTGCAGCAAGATAAGGAAATTACGAGCTTGACTGATGAGGTAATGATACAGGAGGCACACATTAAGGAACTAGTTAAAGATAATGAGGCATGAAAAGTGAAGAGAAATGAATTTGGAATGGAAAGATTGGATGGAATAAATAAGAAAATAGACTCATATTGTGAACAACTACAAGGAACCCTGAGCGCAAGCATGCAGTTAGGCAAGGATATGCAAGGAGAAACTTCATTGACAACTTATTTAGAGAAGGTTATTAATCACCAAACTGCGCAACACGCCTGCAAGCGCTCGACGGGGGTTGCGCAACGCGCCTCCGGGTATTTATATATTTAGCATTCCATTCAAAACTGGTGTGCGGTGACGCGGGTACAAAAATGGATGCCTGGGGCCCCCAGTGATCGTCCGCCATCTTGAAAAAAAAATCCCAGCATGCCTCACGGCCATGGAGAGCCTCAGTTTCAAAGCAGCAACCATGTCTGATGCATTGTCTATGAGCTCCCGCTTGACGGTCACCCACGGTCATGGAAAACGGCTCTCTGAGGAGGAAATATGCGACATTTTGTATGATGACAGTGCTATGGATGATGACTTAGACTATGATCCAGAGAAAGACCTTACACAGAGGTCTGATACGAGTGAGGGAGAGAATGAGGTGGATGATGTTGCGAGCATGACTGTACGGTACACGCGAATTGCCAGCCTGCTTCGCCGCCCTGGGTCACCACCATTATCATCATCACCATGTGTGTCTCCCAGACGCAAGTTTATTCAGTGATAGTACTTGCGATGAATCTTTCTCTGGCTTCAGTGACTGGCTCCGATACAAGTAGTGTGGACGACCCAAATACGATCATCGAGGGTGTTATCAGGCGGGGTTTTGCTGCCTCTGCAACATGTCGCGGCAGGCGGCAGTGTGTCACGCAGCAACAGGACAATGACGACAATGACTCCTTTACATCAGGTGTTCGTGGTTGGCCTACGTTACTTAAATCTGCCTCATCGTCTAGCATACCCTCACGCAGTTCCAGCACCAGACGATGTAGCCATGTTTTTGGTGCTCGCGGTGGTGTTGTTGGCACCAAAACCAAACTCCCGGGTGTACTTGTGTGGGAGGATTGTGCCACATTTGTTGCACAATACCAACGTTTGATGGTACCAATGTTGGTGTGACACCATTATTCCCATATACAGGTGAGGATATGGCAGAAATAGACTATTTCCCGTCGTATTTTGACCACAAATTCATAACCAATCTTGTAACTGCACAAACAGATATGCTCACAGCCTCATAGACGCTGGCATTTTACCTGCCTTATGCCTGACTCGATGGAAGGACACCACAATTGACGAAAAGTACATGTTTCTCGCACTAAGCATGATAATGAAGCACTCCGAGAAACACATCATCCAGGATTATTGGAGCAAAGACAGCCTTGTTCCATCACCCGTGTTCATCAGGTACATGTTGCGTGATAGGTTCCTGTTGCTTCTCAGGTGCCTGCATTTTGAAAATAATGCAAATGAGGGCAGACACGACAGACTTTGGAATGTACGGAAGGTTTCCAGTGACATGAGAGGCAAGTTCCGGGATTATTTTGTACCTGCACAGAATGTGGTGGTCGACGAATCGGTTGTACTGTTCAAGGGGCGATTGGCATTCAAGCAGAATTCCATCAAAGCGCCACCGATTTGGACTCCAATTTTTCGTGCTGTGCGATTGAGACTGGTATCGTCATGTACATGGTACTGTATTCAGGTACAGACGTCGACATACCAGCTCAAGATGAACACGGATTCTCCGGCAGTGTCGACAAAACCCTGATGGAACCGGTGCTGAACAAGGGGCATATACTGTTCACCGACAACTACTATACCAGCCCCTTGTTGACCAAATACCTTCTTGCCCATAACACTGGCATATGTGGCACTGTGAAGGCCCACAGGAAGGAAATGCCAGTGTTTGGCATACGTATAGCAGTGGGTGATTGCCAGGTGTGCAAGTGTGACAAATATGTTCTCAGTGCGGTGGAGGGAGAGACACGAGGTGAATATGTCGAGTACATTTCACACCGGTGCCATGTTGGACAGTGGCAAAGTTCACTTTCAAACGCGCTTCTCCATATATAAATCAGATTGTGATTTGACACGATTACAACGTAAACATGCGTCTCGTAGTTAAATGTGGCATGATGCTCGGTGTTGTCGAGCGCATGTGGAAGTCTGTGAAGTGGACGAAAATCACCATCTATTTCCACCATGGTGGAAGATGGTGGAAAATCTTTCCACCATCGATTAAGTGGAAAATTCTTTTTCCAACTAATATATGTTTTAATCCTCAACTGCTTCAATATGTATCTAGTAAAATCAGGCAGGAGACCGCCAATATGGACATTCAGTGTTGCTGTTGTGTCACAACTGCTCGTAAAGTATGGCAAGGAGGGCTCTGTTGCACCGCATGCAACAATGCCTCACCCAGCTCCGGACAGACTGAGGGTAACGAAATGTTCGGTGTCCACATTCTCGAGTATATGCCAGGCACAGCATTACGGAACAAGGCTAAACTTGCCTGTATAGTATGCAAGAACACTACCGGAGGAGAACAAAAGTGAAGATGCATTAGCATCTGGTGCATTGAGTGCAAGGTTCCAATATGCCCCGTTGGCTATTTCGCAGCATATCACACACTCGCGGAGTTCTGAGTGTGTTTATGGTGTGTGTATATAGTGTGTGATACTGTACAGTGTGTAAATAAATTGTGTATATACATAAATTGGCATGATACATTGGAAATATGTGCGAGATATGTGAACATGTGTAATGCACGTAACACAGTGTTGTCGGACAGTACGGATGTTCTACTGACATAATATAGTGTACGTGTTTATTATACGTAGGATTGGCAAAACAAACAAATGTATTTGGAACTGTGCACAAAAAATGAACAAAAATATATTCGTGGCCACTCACGCATCTTGGACCGGGCGTGCAATTGGCCCCGGGAGCGTACGTCACGGGCGATCAGGGATTGATGATGTCACGTGCAAAGTTACGGACCCCCATTGCGGTCAAAGTAAATACAATATTGAGTTTTTGTTCACATTACCATAATCAGGGAAGGGTTTTTAACACTTTCAAACAAAAACAAAATTCCCGAGAATTTATTTCCTGCGCACAGAGGCGGGGGGTGTGCCATATTTGAAAGGCGAGCAGCACAGTGGTTAAAGAACTACAGAAGAAAGGACACAGAAGAAATAAAAGAGACATATGCGCAAGTTGTAAAAGAGAAAGAGACGATCAAAGAAGTGTGTTTGGAAGTTAAAACTAGAAATGACCAACAAAAGGCAGAAATTAGGCAAGCAGTTAGGAAAGAACTGGTAACCAACAGTAAACTAGTACAGAACACTACAGGGAGAAGTAAGTCCATAATAATTTTTGTATTTTTAGACAAGGAAATATTATCTGGGGTGGACAGAGCAACAGAAATGAAAATCATAGAGAAAATAGTAGGTTTAGGAGAAGGCCTAAATTCAAAGGAAAATGTCAGTGTCAGTAATTTTAGGAGTACAGGTAAATATGAGAAAGACTAGAACCACCCCCTTAAGGGTGACGTTTATTGGAGTGAAACATATGAGGGAAGTGCTTAGAAATGCCAGGAAATTGCAGAGTGATGAGGTTGGCAAATTTCAATCAATTAGACAAGACCTTTCAAAGGAAGAAAGAGAAAAGTTGAAATCGAGCCTCATTGAAATTAGTGAAATTGTATATAAAAACAAGGCAACACAATCATTAATAGAAGGTGGAGTAAAGAACAAAGGGAAAGGGAACATGTTCCTGAAAATTGTACATACTAACATAGATGGTGTGAGATAAAAAATATTGGAGTTTCAAGATATAATTTAGTTTAACCACTGTGCTGAACTAACCAAGAAAACTCGGTCAGTGGAAAACTGCACCAACCGAGAAAACACGTTTTGAATATTTCTTACCCATTCAAAATGCGCACGCAGTAGGTTGTGTACGAAATGGACTCTTGGGCCCTCCAGTGAGAGACAGCCATCTTTGAAAAAAAAAATCCAGAATGTCCTAGACTGGCTTAGTGCCAAATGAGCAACCATGGGTGGCGCACACGCCTCTGGCTCCCAAACACGTGTCCGACGTGGTGTTAAAAGATCGCTATCTGTTGGTGAAATTCAGACCTTACTGTTTGAAGAACATAAGGGTCATGATATTCGTGAAGCTAGACACAATAAGGGCCTAACACAAGGGTCAGATGCAAGTGATACAGCACCAATGAGGACGATACAGCAAGCGTATCCAGTAGTAGTTGAGCGCCACTCATGCTCACCCTGTGTTATCTCCATTTTTTATAAATGATACATAGATGAATCGTTTTCTGGGTTCAGTGATATTGCATTTGAAACAAGTTGCATAGATGAACAGTGTTAGCGGCTTTCATGATGGCGTTTTCCATAGATCTTTTCAAAAATAGCTGAATCTCTTCCAGAATGGCTGAATCTCTTCTAGAATTGCTGAATCTCTTCCAGAATACCTGAAGCTCTTCCAGAATACCTTACAAAGAGATCTTTTCAAGACTCTCTTACAAATTTATCTTTTCATATAATCTTTTCAAAACTACCTTATACTTCACAAGCTTGGCTACATACCACCTACAGGAACTAAAGTAAAGGGTTGACATGAGGGCGTTATTTGCAAGCACATAGAACGAAGAAACAGAAAGCGAAAATCTGTTTGTACCTGGTGCATCGAGAGCGAAGTTGTGCTGTGCACTGTGTGACTGCTTTGTTGATTATCACTCATTTCCGAAGTACTGAGTGTGTAATACAGTGTGTGTTACTGTGTAGATAGTTTATGAAACTGTACATAGTGTAATTTTTGTGAATTTTGAACAAGTAATATTGCGACAATAAACATTTATTGTGGACACATTACTGACACATGTATCACAGTTCCATGGAACATTATGAATGTTCTACTGTATACACATTGTAAAAGACACAAATATGCATCATATACAATATAAAAACAAATAAAACTGCATTGGAAATAACTAGAACAATAATTGAAAATACAGTGGTACCTCCACTTATGAATTTAATCTGTTCTAGAGACAGGTCGTAACTCGAAAATTCGTAACTCGAAACGAATTTTCCCCAAAAAAATAATGTAAATTGAATTATTCCATTCCACACCCCCAAAAATATTAACTTAAAAATACATTTTGTACTAAATACCACTCTTTTTGTAATAGCTACAATACAGTATGTATATTTTACTCCTATTGAGGACTTATTAGTGTTGGCATATGGAAGATGGTGAAGAGGGGAGAGGAGGAGAGGTGTTACTGTTTGGAGGGGGGAATCCCCTTCCATTATAACATCTGGCAATGATGACTTCTCTGGGGTACTCTCTGTCCTACGTTTTGCAGGCATAAAACTAGGACCTGGTTGCAGCTCACTACTTGCTTGTCTTACTAAGAATCTGTCTATAGACATTGTTTTCCTTACATTTTAACACTTGTCTGTAGTGAGATTTCATATTGTCATTTCAAAGGTCAATGCAACGACTTTGCTACAGCTTTAGCTGGGTGAGTTTTCTCAACAAAACTTTACAGTTCTTCCTACACTTCACACATTTTCTTAATGAGGAAGGGACATTCTCTACTGCTTCTACTCACAACTATTTTCTTAGGTTGAACCTTAACACTGACTTTCTTGGGATCCATGGCATGTTATATAATAATTACTTTTCTGGGGGGAGCCCCTACGGCTCCCCGGAGCTCCGGATGAATCGGATGTGCCAATACGCGTCCCGGAGGTCCAGAGACACCATCCAGGCACATGGCGCCAAAAGCAGCCAGACCTGAGACAGAGTGGTCATCCGCAAGGAGGGGCAAAAGACCCATGGGATCAGACGGGACAATGAATTGCAGATCCGCCCAGTCCCGTTTCGGAACTGAAAAGAGGCAGGAAACCCACACCAGGATAACCTGATAGAGCACAGAGTAAGAGGCCCACCATGCCAGCCCTGATCACTCCCCAAAGAAGAAGAAACGACCCAACGCCACTGCAGGCTGGAGGAAACAACTCGAAATGCCCATGAATTGTAAGACCAGGCGAGAGCAAACAGCGCGAGCCTTCCCCCTATCGCCCCGTCAACGGGGCGAACTACGAAACAACCGACGACCCCTACGGGAGCCCGACCAACGCTCAGGGCAATCACTGCGCCGATGTAAGAGACCCTTGTGTAGGGAGAAATAGCAGTGTTAAATGTTGAGAAACAGTCTGGAACTCTTATCCCTGCAGATGCACAGAGCATCATCTTAACAGGAAAATGTCATGTCCTAAAACCAATGTAAACAAAAAGTGATAAATGGTTAAAAAGCAGATTCATTGCAAGAAAATATAGAGAAACAACAGTATTAAATGGAAAAAAACAGCCTGGAACATTATAAGACATATAAATGAACAATTGGGAAATGTGTATGACATGTATAGGGATGACAGTATTAGAACTGGGCAGGCAGAGACATGTGCAAGCCCTCTCATTCACTTGGTAGGGAGAGGCAGTGGGAGAAGAACCATTCACTTGTGTGTCTTGGGATGGTCTCCATCAATACGATAATTGCAATATTAGATGTTTTTATAGCAGTGCTTCCTCTTTTGTATGATTTAGAGATAGAAAGTTGTATAAATAACGATTTTAGAACCCTGTGTGTAGGAAGAGTGTTGTGTTATTTATTCATGTGCTCAGCTGTGTCACGTGGTGTGATCCACATTTACTTTGTCCATCCCTTTGTGTATTTTGGTCAGAACAGTGTATTGATAAAACCCATGCCCTTTGTAGTTTCCCAAGAGGAGAAGAGTATAGTGATGACCTTAAGTCCCGGTCTATAGAGACCTAACCTGTTGTGTGTGTGCCAGTTGAGTACTGAGGTGGGTGGTGGTTGGAAGGAACCTTCTCCCCCCCCCCCATTTTGTCTGTAACAATCCTGTGGTGGGTCTAACTACACTCCCCCCCCCCTATTCTAATCAATGTGAGATAATCTGGTATTGTTAAATCAAAACCCTTTGTAAAATTGTACCTCAAGGTGTATTTCTTGTCCCATGTAGTTAGAACTGTTTATTATTGCTACATAGACACCTGCCCCCCACCATTATTTATAAAAAAGTAAGAGCGGGTGCTGCTAGCGATACTCTAGGATACGGCTTTCAATCCTATAACTTACACTGACAACTCTGCAGGAAGGGCCAGCCCCCAATCTAGCACTACTGGCTCACGCCGACCGAAGGAACCCCGAGACCTGGCGCGACCCTTCTGAGCAGGACACCCCCCCCCCCCCACCCTGGAGAACCAACAAGTCTGACATTGGCCGGCAACTAGACGAAGCCGCCTTCAGAAAATGCACCACCGCAGATTCTTGTTAACAGCAACGGACAAAAAGGGGATGAAGATCTAAGAGCCAGAGCCCAAGATGATTCTAAAGAATGGACGAGCACCGCCGGTCAGCACGCGAGGCAAGAAACGAAGAACAGAGACACCGCCTCCCTCAGAAACGGCGCATATACAACTTCAACAAGGTAGCCAACACCCGAGTGGCCGAAGCTAGCACACCAGACACTTCCCGGAACCCAGCTCCTCCACACCGACCCCGAGCCAGTTCGAAGACAGCTGCAGCAGGGAAAAGAAGCGCAAGACTGAAGCCAAATGCCCACGGGTGTGCAAACCTCGGCCACCAGAGATGCCGAAAGGGAGGGAACTTGCACCTGAAGCCGCACCTGGCCGACATTATGAGGAAGGACAGGGCGAACAAGCACGCATTGAGGTGCTCCAACTCGCCCCCTGCAGGTAAACTTGAACGACCGTAGTCAACTCCCATCATTCAAGTGTGCAGTCCGACAGAACGAATGCCAAGCCCCTAACGAAAAGAATAGGCAGTCTGCCAACCAGGAAGAGTCAGGCACCCCGTAATACACCTAATAAGGAAAAGAGGAGCTGAACTCAAGAGAAGGAGGCTTCATTATCGAGGCGTAATCCAGGTCTCGCAGGAGGTAAGCTGCAAGGGCCTCCCCACACCTTCTTCGGTGAGATGCGGGAAGCCGAACACCTCTGAAAGGAGGGAACCGAAGAACCCAAGGGAATCAGAACCAATCCCAGGAGGAGTCGCACTCATAACAAATCGTACAAGGAGGAGGATAGGACCCCCCCCCCCCCGCTGTAACAACAAGCCCCCACGCCGAGGGTACCAACACCCAAGCAGGGTCAATTGGGCCCAAGCCCCCCCAAGTCAACTCCTCCCCAGCCCCAGAATCCTTCACGTCAGGACCCGGGACCGAGCCGTCCTCCAAACCCCCTGTCTTTTGAGAAAACGCAGAGTCCACCGGAAAAGCAGGGATGAAAGAAGTCCGCTGGGACAACCCAAAAGCTCCAGCAGGAGGAACAGTCTCAAATGTCTCTGCCGCCAATCCTGAAGGAACAATTCCCGAAGCCGCCTGAGTCTCACTTCTAGTAATCAAAGCGAGGCAGTTGTGGGGCATCTGGAAAGGCAACAAACCTCGCATATTGCTGCAACCAAAACCTTGCATGCAAGGCTAAAGCTGCCTGCATCCAAATATCAGTCTTAGTGGACTGGTTGAATGGAGTAGAAGCAAAGAACACCACTCACAGGACTCCGGGTCAAAGGCGTCACTGACCCAACAGGCAGCATGGCGGAGGCAGACGGTGAGTGCCACCCTAAGACAAGGGGACAGAGCAACCTTCAAACTCACACAAGGCGAGGTGGAACTCAGGGGTCTCTTCCATCGGACCACTGAGCCCCAATGATGGTTTCCTGGACACTTAGCCTGACTGCTAAGGGAAGCCCAGGCGAGATACTGCTAATCAGTTATGCCAGACCTACCAAGCGAACAAACTAAAAGCTGAACCCCTGCAATGTGTGAAAGCACGGGGACCTAGTGGAGGGCCACCAAAATCCTACAAGTGGTCCTACCATCACATAAGGCAGTCCTCCACCAGGCATCAAAACAAAAACAAAAACAAAAGAAAAACTCCTCAAAAGCCATCTCCAGGTGAACAGAACCGGTCGCTTTGCTTACATCAGACATCTGCACAGTACCCCACACTCCAGCCAGCGATGAAACTACCTCTTACCCAAGGGCAAACAGGAGCAAGTACTACCCCAGCTGAACCCCAAGGGCGGACAATCACCGAGCAGTGACAGAATCACACGGAGGTAGCTGCTCCTGAACGGCTCATGGAAGATAACCCTAAACCACAAAGGCAGTACTTATGGGGCACCTAGGGAAGGTAGCCCTAGGTGCATACAGCCCCAGTACTCTTGTGTTATGCCTGGTTCGCACACCACCAACACAGAGCAACAACACTGCTTAGTAGCACTGCGCAAAGAGTGGAGCCAGAGAGATCGACTTTTCGCCAACACAACAGACTGTGAACTGAGGAGAGTTGCCGGCGTGGAGTTCTGGGAACCCCCATTCCCTTCCCAGGGAAGGGGAGAGGGTGCGCAAACAGATGCGCAAACAAACTGTTTCCTTGTTTTTGATTGGGGGGAGTTCTATTTGCTAGTTCAGTTTTCGGTTTTCAATTTTTGACCAGCAGTAGTTTGTTTTGGAATTCCTACCTTTCTGGGTGCCTGACCTGGTAGATGGCAGACAAAGACTGCTACCAATTACACGGGGGGGGGGGGGGGGGGTCTTTAGGCCGTTGCTCCTCGTGCCTCTCTTGAGGGGACCAGGTTCTGGCTCTGATCCCCGGTAGGCCTAGAACTCCTTTGATTGACCGTTGCCCAGTCTAATATCACACATCAGCCGGTATAGCTCTCCACGGAAAGAGGGGGGGGGGGGCCGGTAAAGCCCGTTCGGGAGCCGAAGAAGCTCTCCACAGAATTTTTTTTTTCTGCAAGCAGTACGGTCAGCCTAATGTTTGAGGATATCCTCCTGTTCTATCGGAGGCTATTACCACCAGCTCAATATTACCCAGACACAAGCTTCGACACCCACACTAACCAGACTAGTCAACGTACTGACATAACTATACAACACACCCAAAACACACAAACCAAACAAATGACCCAAACCTCATTCCAACCCATGGTGGACAGACGACCAAAATTTACATCCTCCTCATTCCCAAACCTCATCCTCTTCAAGAATTTCAGAAACCTCATCCCTCCTTCCTTCCCCAACCTTCTCCAAGCCCTTTGGACATCAGACTTGGACTTGTCCACTAGTATGTTTTGTGTCCCTCTTTGTCTCCACTGTCATCTCAAAATTGCTTCTTCCAAATCCCAAATGCTTATATATTTTACTCAAACATTGTCCTTACTCTTTCATAGTTTGTTTGTCAGGTTTACAGTCTTATCTGTCCCTGATATAATAAAAAACAGACACTAGTAGGTAACATATTGTTATACATGAAACATTGTATCTACCATCTAATATCCTGAGGAGCCGAGGGTTGAGGTGAGAATAGAAGACTTCCTTAGGAGAGTACCTGATGCACTTGTCACCAGGCTCATCCACATCCTCAATAACAAGATCGTCTGCCTCTTCTTCAAACTTGCCTGCCGGCTTCTGTTAATGCACATGTTATCCTTAAGTATTTTAAACTAATTTAGCATGTTGAATACATTGAGAGTTCATCAGGCAGATGCCTGATAATATGCCATGAAATGCTGAAAGTATCAGTAAGATATGTGCTTCAAATAACTCATTAAATATCTTAGCATGCTATAAAGTGATGCCACAGGGAAGGTTTGGTGGTAAAGTTAAAGAAACACACCAAACTAGAGCTGGCTTGAAGAAATTTTTTTAAATATTAAGAGTTAAACTAGTGCTAAACGTTTACTTTTAACAACATACAACAATTTCAACTCTCTAAATTTGAAAGTAGTTCATAGAATTTTTGTAAATTTTGTGCATTGAGTGATTAGCAAATTTATATTTTATTTTATTTATATATATACAAGAAGGTACATTGGGTTTATGAGAGAACATAGTATTGATGTTTTTACATTCCTGTAAAGCCAATAACACACACAGCATATCGGGCAGCTCTTTAATCTAACAGATAATTTTAAGTAGGTAATTTCTAGCAAAATTTAAACATTTTTATCAGGTACATTGTAAGAAAATTTCAGAAAGAATAGTAGGTACATTAAAGTAAAATTTGGGGGTTATCAACAGTTACAGTGTAGCATAATTTGAAGATTATTTCAAGGTATAATCCAGTAAAATATGCATTCATTTTAGCAACCATGATATAAGATGATAGCAATGATTACAGTGGTGAAGTTGTATCGCTTAGGTACATAAACTGGGGGATTGGGTAGCACAAGATACAGTGCGAGTTTAAAGCCCTAGATAGGAAAATATGAAGATGAACTTAGGTACTTGTTCGTTATATTTTTGAATAAGGCAAAAGTTGGACAGCTTTTCAATCCATTAGGGGGGTGAGTTCCATAGACTAGGTCACTTTATTTGAATAGAGTGTTTACACAGATTAGGTTTGACTCAAGGGATAGCAAAGGTATATTTATTTATGGTGTGGTGATTATGGGTTCTATTACATCTCTCCAGGAAGAGTTTTAGACCAGAGTTTGCATTTAGAACAGTTTTTTTTATGTAAATGGTACTAGAGAATGTGTGGAGTGAGTTTATGTTTAGCATGTTTAGGGATTTAAGCAGGGGGGGAGGGGGAGCTGAGTGTTATCTGAGAGCAGAGTTTGTTGTTGTTCTGATAGCAGATTTTTGCTGGGTGATGATGGGTTTGAGGTAGTTTGCAGTGGTTGAACTCCATGCACAGATACCATATGCAAGATAGGAATAGAATAGTGAGAGGAGAGCAAAGTTTGGAACATAATAACTGATTTTAGAGAGTATACCAACCGTTTTTTTAGGTTTTCTTGGTTATGCGTTGTATGTGGGTGCTGGGTGCCTTGGCAATGATATAACCTCTCCCACTCTACCATTAACCATAGGAGTGCCACAAGACAGCATCCTAGGACCTTTCCCATTTCTTATATACATCAATGATATGCTTATTGCCTCTATTTTTCTTACACCTATATTATTTGTTGACGATACTACCCTCATCTACTCAGACCCAACCCCACACATATTAAATAATATTGCAAATAATTAATTTAAAAAGTGCACTTACGAATGTCAACCAACAAACTCACACTAAACATAGAAAAGACTTACTACATCTTATTTGGAAGCAAATCAACAAATGCAATTCCAGCTTCAGATAGACAATATTAACATCAGGAATAAAAATTATAGAAAGTTCCTTGCCTATACTTAAACAAGAGACTCAACTTCAGCACCCACATACAACACATAACCAAGAAAGACTCAAAAATCACTCAACATCACTCAGTATCCTTACTCAAATCTCTGAATATGTTAGATATTAAGTCACTGCACATCCTCTCATGCGCATTTTGTATATATAAACGCTGAACTGTAATGTCAATCCTGACCTTAAAAGCTTCCTAGAAGGTTGTAACAGAACCCATGAGCACCACACCAGAAACAAATACCTATTTGATATTCCAAGAGTACAACTTAATCAAACTAGAAATGCTCTACAAATCAAGGGACCCAGAATGTGGAATGACCTTCCCAATCATATTAAAGACTGTACCTCTCCCAACCAGTTTAATATAAAAGCTAAGTACTACCTAATTACTCCATGTAACCTACCTTACCACTAAATATCAAACCATATCTACTATTTTAAACAATGCTGTTTGTTGATCAAATTGTATATTTGCTATTATTCTGCCATGTTCCCCCCCTCCCCTTTTTTTATTTTTTTATTTTCTCAGCACAATTTATACTTTAGTCTCAATTAGTATTAGTTTTAGTCTTAGTGTTTTCCTGCCCGAAACGCTTTGCGTAATAGTGGCTTTAAGCACTGTATGTGCTAGCTCTATCTATAAATCCACCAATGTTTGTATCTCACCTTGTATGTATGTACTTTACCTGAATAAACATTTTATTTTATTTTATTTTTCTGAATGGTTGGTATACTCTCTAAAATCAGATATCATGTTTCAAACTCTGCTCTCCTCTCACTATACGATGCACTATGATGGCTCAGGATTGGTAAATCGTGCCTCACAGGTTTAATAGAATTCTATGATCAGGCAAAAAAAATTATGGAGGAAAGAGAAGGGTGGGCCGACTGCATTTTCCTGGACTGCCAGAAAGCCTTTGACACAGTACCCCATAAAAGGCTTTTATAAAAGTTGGAGCATCAGGCAGGAGTAAAAGGGAAGGTGATCCAGTGGATAAGGGAGTACTTAAGCAACAGGAAACAGCGAGTAACGGTGAGGGGGGAGGGGAGACATCAGAGTGGCGAAATGTCACCAGCGGAGTCCCACAGGGGTCAGTACTTTGACCCATCCTGATTCTAATCTATATAAACGATCTTCCGGAGGGCATAGACTCGTTCCTCTCAATGTTTGCTGATGATGCAAAAATTATGAGAAGAATCAAGACGGATGAAGATAGTCAGAGACTATAGGATGACCTAGACAAACTGGAGGAATGGTCTAGAAAATGGCTGCTAAAGTTCAACTCAGGAAAGTGTAAGGTAATGAAATTAGGCGAAGGGAACAGTAGGCTGAACACAAAGTATCATCTGGGAGGTGAAATCCTGCAAGAGTCAAATACAGAGAAAGAGCTGGGGGTTGATATCACACCGAACCTGTCCCCAGAGGTCCACATCAAAAGAATATCATCAGCGGCATATGCTAGACTGGCCAACAAAAGAACTGCCTTTAGAAACTTGTGTAAGGAATCGTTCAGGACCCTGTATACCACTTATGTAAGACCAATCCTGGAGTATGCAGCTACTGCCTGGAGTCCATACCTAGTTAAACAGAAGACAAAGTTAGAGAAGATCCAGCGGTATACCACCAGGCTCGTCCCGGAACTGAGAGGAATGAGCTACGAGGAAAGGGTAAAGGAGATGAACCTCACATCCCTGGAAAACAGAAGAGTAAGGGGAGACATGATATCCACCAACAAAATTCTCAGGAGAATTGACAGGATGGACAAAGACAAACTCTTCAGAACGGGAGGGACACGAACAAGGGGACACAGGTGGAAACTTAGTACCCAGATGAGCCACAGAGACGTTAAATTTTTTTTTTTCAGTGTCAGAGTAGTTAATAAATGGAATGCACTAGGAAGTGATGTGGTGTAGGCTGACTCCATCCACAGTTTCAAATGTAGATATGATAGAGCCCAGATGGCTCAGGAATCTGTACACCAGTTGATTGACAGTTGAGAGCTGGGACCAAAGAGCCAAAGCTCAACCCCCGCAAGCACAATTAGGTGAGTGCTAATCTATCCTTATCTTACATATAGTATCTGTGCACGAGGTTCAACCAATGCCAACTATCTCATGGCCATCATCACTCAGCAAAAATCTGCTTTCAGAACAATAACAAACTCTGCTTTCAGACAACACTCAGTCCCCCTGTTTAAATCCCTAAACATGCTAAACATAAACTCATTCCACACATTCTCTTGTGCCATTTACATTTACAAAACCCTTTTCTGAAACATTTCCTGGACAGACGCAATAGAACCCATAATCACCAAACCAGAAATAAATATCTTTGATATCCCCAGAGTCAAACTTAATCTGTGTAAACACTCTGCAAATAAAGGTACCTAGTCTAGGTACTCCCTAAGGAATTAAAAAGCTTTCCAACTTTTGCTTTATTAAAAAATAAAACCAAAAAGTACCTAATGCCATCTTCATAGTTTCCTACCTAGTGCTTGAAACTCGCACTGTATCTAGTTCTACCCAATCCTCCCATATATGTACCTAAGCCATACAACTTTACCATTGTAATCATTGTTATTATCTTATAACATGGTTGTTATATTGAATGCATAGCTTGCTGCATTATGCCTTGAAATAATCCTCAAATTATGCTATAATGCGCCTGTTGATTACCCTTAAATCTACTTTAATGTATTACTAATCCTGTCAATTTTGTATACATTTGGCAATCTATTTTTATTTTTTTTTTGCAATCTATTTTTTATACTTTCTTACAATGTATTTTTATACTTTCTTATAATGTACCTGTAAACATTTGCTCAATTTTTGCTAGAAATTTTTTACTTAAAATTATCTGTTAGATTAAGTACCTGTCCGAAACGCTGTACATTCTAGTGGCTTTACTAGAATGTAAAAACATCAATGCATTGTATTCTCATAAACCCAGTGTACCTTCTTGTATATAAATAAATAAATAAACAAATAAATAGAT
>WNGS01004946.1:1211911-1222472 GCA_020271785.1 Procambarus virginalis
CTCAATCTTTCTGCCTCTCGCCTTGTATTCACTTGCTGTTCATTGTCAGCTGATAGAGAACCCAATGCATGTTTTATTTTCTTGAAACCCCCATACAGAGCATGAAGAGCATCAAAATGTACTGACCATTGTGTGTGAGACAGATGCTTGATCACAAAAACTTTTCCTAAAGATGATGTCAACACATTCCAGCAATGAGAAGAACCAGCAAAAAAAATGAATTCAGATGCTGAACAAAGTCAAAGAATTTGAGTCTGTAGACAACACTTTGCTACGTTTACTCCCACCAAGTTCAAGCTGTGTCCAACACAGGGGACATAGATGGCAAACTCATTGAGTTGATGAATCCGTGTTTGCAATCCAATATATCTTCCAGCCATATTTGAGGCATTATCGTATAACTGATCCTGGCAGTTTCATAGTGGAATTTTGTTCTCATAAAGAAAATACACGACAGTGTCTGTTAGATCCTTAGCTCCATGAGCAAAGATGGGGATGAACATCAAGAAATGTTCCACAGGCTCAGTGCCTTTAATGTATTGGACAGTAAATGCCAGTTGAACTGTGTGTGTGTGAGATGTCTGGAGTGGAATGTACACTTATTGAATATACGTTGACTCTTTTATTTCTTCAAGAATAGTACAAAGAACCTGTTGTCCCCATTAATTCAATAAGTTCCTCAGAAATATTTGCGGATAAATATGACGGACTCATTTTCCAGGATTTCCATACATTTTGAGATGTTGTTCCAAGAAAGGGCGAAATTCACTCAGCAGCTCTAGTATACCAAATAGTTGCCATTTTTTGCTGACCCAATAATCTGATTCTCTCCACGAAATGGCAAACCTCTAGAGGCAAGAAAGCGAATTACAGAAACCCCACTTGTCAACACTTTATGCCAATATTCCTGTTCTGAGCGATGTTGCTCAAGAAATTTAAGTTTAAATTAAATAATTTTTTTATTCAGGAAAAGTCCATACATAGTCGATTTACAAACATAATGTTGGAGTTATAGATAGAGCTAGTACTTACAATACCTAAAATCACTAATACGCATAGCGTTTCGGGCAAGATGTGGGGGAAAAAAACCATTTAGACTAAAACTTAATAGTAATTGGGATTAGGTATAAATTGTGTTGAAAAAATGAATAAAAAATTAAAAAAAGGGGGGAACATGGCAGAAATCAGCAATTGTACAAGTTGGTGAACAAACAGCATTGTTTAAAAATAGCAAGACATGGGGTTGACATTCAGGGGGTAAGGTAGAGTTAATTAGGTAGTACTTAGTTTTACTCTTAAACTGGTTGAGAGGTACAGCCTTGAACATGATTGGGGAGGTCATTCCACATTCTGGGTACCTTGATTTGTAGAGCATTTTTAGTTTGGTTAAGTTGCACTCTTGGAGTATCAAATAGGTATTTGTTTCTGGTGTGAAGCCTATGTGACATTGCAGTTCAGTGTTTTAAATATATAGAGTACACATGAGAGGATGTGCAGTGACTTAATATCTAACATATTCAAAGATTTGAGTAAGGGTACCAAGTGCTGTCTGAGGCCAGAGTTAGATATTGTTCTAATAGCAGCTTTGTGTTGAACAATTGGAGGACGTAAATGAATTTGTGTAGTAGAACCCCAAGCACAAATACCGTAATTGAGATAAGGATGAGAAAGTAATAGAGCATCACCATGGCAGGGCGAGGTTCTGTTCTTGTGGTTCTATTCACCTTGCCACTGTCCAGCATTGTTCCAGCGTGAATGGTGGTCAACATGTTCACTTCACGCCTTTCTTTCCACCGTACTGAAAGTATTCCACCTGTTTTTCTAAGCTTGCAATCAACAACCTGCATTGCACGTGGAAACACTGGCATTTCCCTTTGTTTTGCCTTCACTGTGCCACACACTCCAGTTCTATTATCAAACAAGAACCTAGTTAGCAAGGGACTGGTATAATAGTTATCTGTGAATAATATGTGGCCTTTGTTCAGATATGGCGCAAGCAGTGCCTTCACAACACTACCTGAGAAGCCATGTTGGTCATTAGCAGGAATGTCTACATTTCTACCCGTATACATTGTCAAGTGTAACACCATTCCTGTTTCACAGTCACAGAGTACAAAGAATTTCAAAAAATCTAATCGGTGGCATTTGGAGGGAATATACTGCTTGAAGGCAAGACGTCCTTTGAAAAGCACATGGGATTCGTCAATCACCAGCTTCTGAGCTGGTACGTAGAAATCCCTTGTACTTACCTTACTTGGAAGGTAAGGACTTACCGTACCTTCCAAAGTCCATCATCATCATTCCGGTTTTCATCCATTTGGAAAGTGACCTGAGGATTATCGCAAATCGGTCTCGAGACATATATTTGCCGAGCATTGGTGATGGAATTGATTGGTCTTTGCTCCAATAATGGTCGATTACGTGTTTGACACAATGTTTCATCAACATACACAGTGCCTAAAACACATACATTTCACCTACAGTCGTATCTTTCCATCGCTGCAAACGTGAATAATCGGATAACTACTCCTCATCAATGAGATCAGTCGCATATTTGTTCGTTTCATGAACAATATATTCCATTAGCGGCTCATCAAAATATGCAATAAAATAGTCCATTTCGCACATATCTGCACCTTTATCAGGGAAAAGATCTGTAATCCCAACATCCGAATTATCAAAGACAGGAAGTTATGGAACAAAATCTGTCCCATCACTCCCACAAAAACACCTGGTGTCTTTCGAGAGCCAATAGTGGCACCACGGCGAGGAAACCGTGGACCAGGAGCTGAAGCAGGTCTAGGAACAGTAGGGGCGGGCCGGGACGGTGACGGGAAAATTACTCGATGTTGAGGGTCTTTGTTCATGTGGTGCCATGCGGTGCCGCATGGCTTGGCCAGATGCTGCTGACGCGACACGCTTGGCAACACCACACACTCCACTTGCACTAGCGACACTGAAACTATTTTCCGATTCTAAGTCACTAAAACCAGAAAATGATTCACCTTCTTCAGACTCGTCGACCAAAACATCAATATCTTGCAAGGTAGCACATGAACTGTGTGGTCTAGCACAAAGTGGGGTCGAGTGAGGGCGAGGAGGCATAGGCGAGATGGTAGGCCTGGCCCTGGTGGAGCCAGCATGTTCACACTCGTCGTCGGTCGTATCCACCTCTGAGGGCTGTGTGTAGTCATGATCAAAGTCAGAGTCGCCAATATCAGATTCATTACCATCCGGGAACAAATTCTTATTAATTTCTTCCTCGGTCAGAGGTCGCGAGGAACGCCTCGTTCAGCGGGGTCGGTCGTTGGAACTTGAAGCGCTTGCCATGGTGTCCGCCAGGTAACTGAGGCCTGTGCACAAAGGGGACCCACGCTGGATATTTTTCCCAGGAGGGGTTTGTTTATGGTCGGTTGAGGCTCGCCGATGACTACCCCTATCCCACGCGGGGCGTTTAAATTATAGCGCTGGACACGAAATCATATAAATGATGTACGCGGTTTCGGTTTTGTCACTGATATCATATATATATGATTTGCGCGGTTTAAGGGTTAAGGGTGAATTTGTTGGCAGTTAGCCAAAGATGGACTTTATTTAGTTCAGTATTCACTGTGACATTTAGAGTAAGAGGGTCAGGACTGGAGAAAATTAAGGTTGTGTTGTCAGCAAATCGAATTGGTTTGAGGTGTTGAGAGGCATTTGGAAGGTCATTAATGTAGATGAGAAAGAGGAGAAGGCCAAGTATGCTGCCCTGAGGAACACCAATGTTGATTGGTAGGGTAGGAGAAATTGAATTATTCACAGAAACATACTGGAGCCTGTCAGTAGGGCAAGACTGAAGATATTGGAGGGAGAGACCTTTGATTCCATAATGATGTAATTTAAGAAGACGGTTATGGTGGTTGACAGTGTCAAAAGCCTTACGTAGATCAACAAATAACCCAACAGGGAACTGATTTCTATCAAGAGCTGCATGTACCATGTTAATCATACTAATAAGTGCATCGTTAGTGCATTTTTGGGGGTGAAGCCATATTGGCAAGGGCTAAATATATTGTGTTTGACTAGATAAGAGTAAACCTGCTTGTAGATTAGTTTTTCAAATATTTTTGACAAGTTTGGCAGAATTGGTATAGGTCTGAAGTTGTTGACATCAACGAGATCACCACATTTATGGGCTGGGGTTACTCTCGCTTTTTTTTAGAATATCTGGAAAGGTTTGTAGCTCAAGTGAATGGCTACACTGGAAATAAAGAATCTACACTTCCAGTTTCTTTATGACTTATCAAATATGCTATCATGCACTTTTGATATTGTTCTCAATTTTCATGTTCTACAAAACATTGCTGTGCTTCCAGTCATTGAGCCCCAATGTAGCAAAGGAAGATTCTGTCTTGGACAATAGGCGACATACAAAGCAGTATAAACTACCTTGGGATGGTGAATAGAGTTGCCATTCACGTTTTATTTACATACTCGCCATCCCGCAGTTCTCGTTTGAACATATTGTTTGATAAATACCTTGCCTTCATATTCTCTACTCCAGCTGTTTTATACACTCTGCATGAGTTTGAAAGGTTGCTATCATGATTCTGACATAATGAGAGCCAACTACGAATCCAATATTCTATTGTGTTAGTGTCATTAATGTTCCGTAGCTTCCTCTTGGAGTGCAAACTCCTTTACTGTTGCAGATTTGGGTATTTCCTCTTGTATAATGTCACCAGCAACAGGAAATGATATGGTATGTCTGCTGAAACGGGATGATTTCATACCATTCGTGCATTCCAATGCACGAATGGATTTAGATATGGATGCTATATCTAAAGGAACAGTACTAGTGGCTGACATTGCAGGAGTGGATGATATATCTGAAGGAATGGTATGAGTGGCTGTCACTGCATCTGTGTTGAGCCACGATGTTAATTTTGGCAGGTTTTCCTATTTTCTCCTTCTATGCAGCTTTCTTCCTCTTCTGTGCTCCACTCAAAACATTACGTTTCATTTCAGCTGAAAGGTTATTCACCTAGAAATATGTATCTAATCCCAATCCCCCAGTATTTGTACCCAAGCCATATTACTTTACCGTTGTAATCTTAGATATCATCTGATATCAATGTCGTTGTTTTGAGTGCGTATTCTACTGTACTATTCATTGAGATGATCCTAATATTGTGCTTCAGTGAACCAATGTATAGTCCTGAAATGTTATCCTAATGTACCTAATAATCCTTGTTTCATTATTGTGTGTTGTTATTTTTTAGATTTTTTTACATTTTTTATATTTGTATTGTTTTATTTTTTTATATTATTGTGTATTATTCTAATCTGCTTTTGTGTCAAAATTTGCTGCAATGTACCTGTAAACATTTTTTGTAATTTTTACTCTAATTATTCTAATTAAAATCATCTGTACCTGTTTAAGTAAAGCTGTAAAGTACCTGAAGGAAATTTTTGTAAATTTTACTGTTAATTATCTAAAAATTATCTGTTAGTTTAAGGACTTGCCTGAAATGCTATGCATGCTAACATTGATTATGACTTTGGACTATCTAATGCAATTATTAAAAACATACAAATTAAAGAAATAAATTCAGATTTAGAAGAACTAAGAAATGCCCAGATACCTGAAAGCTGCAGTATTAAAAGTTATGACAAGTTTTGTAATAATAGGTTTTTGTATGGTCAGCAGAGTAACCGAACCAGGCAATGTGATGTAGTCATTGCGCGAATTCGCCTTGGCTATAGACACATCTGGCAGGTTAGTGAAGCTGAGCCACTACCAGAATACTCAGTTGTAAACTCTGTGATAAACCTTTAATGCACTCACTAGAACACTATATTGTTGAATGTGAAACCGTAAAAGACTTTAGACCTCCTGGCTTGTTGTACCACCAACTGTGTAACTATTGCATTGACTCAGGTGTTCTGGACGACATCCTAACAATTTATCCAAAATTTGCTTGTCCATTTTAAAGAAAGAAAAAGAATTTTTATTTATATTACTTCTAAGCTGCATCACTTATGAACCCATCCCTGCCCTTGTGTTGCAGTGCACAATAGAAAGTTGTTTTCACATATTCATACAGTAAAACATTGATTGTAACCATGATATATATGTGCTTCTGCCTACAGTTTATACCTATTGTCTTGTGTATGACCCTCTCTCCTGCGTGACAGTGAATACAATCCTCACTTTAATAATACTTAATCGAAATCCTCAGATTAGGCAAAATTGTAATTAATTTTGTCAATAAAGATGTTAATAATAATAATAACCATAGCCCGTGTTACTTGGAACGTTTTGTTCCCAGTAGCTAAATCTTAAACAACAAAATGTACGTTTTTTTTAATATATAATAAGAGAGGATATTTAAGAACTTTATGTCCTAATGTTAAAAATATGATGTGTGTGTGTGTATTATGATCTAGTGTGTAATACACTAGATCACTATGTATTAGAGTAGTATGTCGCACGCTTAAACACTAGATCACTATATATTAGTATGTAGGATGTCGTACGCTCACACACACTAGTTCACTATGTATTAGTGTGTATTGTGTCTCATATTCACACACTAGATCACTATGTATTAATGTGTAGTGTGTCACACATGCTAGATCACTATGTATTAAAGTGTAATTTTTTGAAACAATATAGATAAATATAAATTAGTGGATTACTGCAATAAATCATGTGGATGTGTGATAACGGCATGATAGAGACAGCTCTTGGGAAGTTCAAACACGTTGTACCAAGAATGTAATAAAACGCTTCGATTTATTTTGTAATATGTACCCTGACAACTATTGCATATTGATAAAGCATTTGTAATGTACATCATAAATATTATTAGTATATTTTGGTAGCAGTCTTTCCTGTAGTCTAAGAGTTAACATCTAGCTAAATAAACATGTAAAAATAAACATTGGAGAGTTTATTTTTAAACTTCATTCTCAAGTGAAGCAAATGTAAGGAAAATCAATAAGATTCGTACTAGAATCTTTGATCTCATCCTTCAGATTCCATTTAATAAAATATGATTATTTTTGTATGGATTTGTAAGCTCTTTTCGGGATCTGAAATGGAGGAAGTAGAAATAGCCAACGCTACTCTATCATTTTGAGGTGTATTTTATTATCTCAATAGACTTCCTGAAACTTACATATGAGGGTATCCCCATCATTCTTTGTTTATTCAAATATTCCGGGAAAGGGGCGGAGTTAGTGAGCCATATCGACAATATAAGGGACTCGCTGTGGCGCAAAAAGGCACACAGTCGCAGTTCACCCAGTGAGCGAACTCCACGCTGACTTTGTCTCCTGTAGCACAGAGCATCACCTTCACTCGACAGACATCACTCCACAGTGAGCATTTGACTAAAATAGAATACGAAATGAATCGTGATAGAACCAGCTTTGCTGCTCAGTGTCGGAAAAAAATCCATATTCGATACAAGATCCGAAAGTGACGGCGATTGGCATCCTGTGAATAAAGCAAACAGGAAAAGCCACTCCATGACGACCCATCTATCGACAAACACTCCAGCTTCTCCAGCTCTACCAACAACCACTCCAGCTCCTCTGACTAAATCTGCACTGCCAGTCTTTAAGGTCCAGCATACCGAAGGTAAGTCTTCCTACGCCACTGTAGTGGACCTCGAAAAAGAGTACCCCAGCTCCAGATCAGAGCAAAACCAAATCTCAGAGGAGAATATATTCTGAGGCCCAAAGATGAGACAGCCGCAACGATTCTGAAAAATTACACAAAATGTGAGGAACTCAAGCCAGAGGATAAAATAAGAAAAAACAATGGTCCTCCACTATCCCTTGCATATGGCCCTTGACCATCTCGAAAAGCTGAACTATGTGGTGTCAGCAGAGAGATGCCACGTAAAAACCACAAAGCAGGAAACCCTACAAGTCCTTCTCACAGTAAGAGGACGGATCCCGGAGAAACTTGACCTTGGAATCTGGGGCGTGTTCCAACACAGGCCTTACACCCCAGAGCCCCTAAGATGCTTTAGATGTCAGAGATTTGGGCATCACAAAGATGGCTGCCAACGCCCAGTGAGGTGTTGAGTCTGCAGCCAGCCCCACGACACAAAAATATGCATTGATAAACACAAGGCAAGCAACCCTGTCCAAGGAAAGTGCCCAAATTGCTCCAAGGCACATCATGCCTGGAACTTGAAATGACCTGAAAGGCTCAAAAGGCTTCAAACGAACCCCACCACGCCTACAGCAGAGCCGAAGCCCCCACCAAAACTTATACCAGCTCCCCTGCCCACTAAAACCGCGTGGGGTCTACCTATTCAGGTAGAGGGGGCACATGGCCCTTCACCATCGGCCATGGTGAAGGGTGTGACAGCCTCCATCCAAGACAAAGGGATAGCTGGGGGCCACAAGAAACATCTTCAAAGCAGTCGCCCGCTCATTGCATCCAACAAGCACACTGGGGGCAATAAGGGTAAGAGTAACAATTCCAGTGTAAAAGTGTCCACTGAGAAGGGACAACAAGTAGCCTGCACAACAGTAAATAGTGCTCCCGCACAACTGGACGCTCTCTGGCCAATGCTCAAAACTTTGGTCACGGAATTGGTTTAAAGTCTGCTGTCGATACACGGTATCAAGCAAACCACAGAGGCTCTGAAGACAATTGAGCACAAGCTCAAGACCTTCGAAAATATAATATCCTCACCTTCAAGAACGCAGGGCAGGAGACACTCCCCTAAAAAACAGTCCAGCTCGTCTGAAAGCGACCTTGATGAATTAATTTCAGGTCAACTAAGATCTTCTACACCAATTGCAACTTCCATGGCGTGTTCATCAGACTCCATGGATACCACGGGAATATCAGCAAATTCCAAGAACCTAGAGGTCTAAAGATCCTGCAATAGAATGCGCAAGGGCTGCGCACAAAATTACAACATTTACAATGCATAGCAGCAACAAAAGGCATAGACATCCTGATACTGCAGGAGAGCCTGCTTCGAGCCGGATTAGAACCTAAAATCTCAGGCTATAGAGGCTTCTTCCTTCCATGGATCAACGGGCAATCCAGGGGATGTGTAATCTATGCGAAATGTGACTTGATCTCCAAGCCCATAACCAGCCCACCCGATTGTGGAGCAGGGACAAAGGTAATGGGAATATCCATTGAGCTAAGACACGGCAAACTTGAAGTGTTTAATGTGTACAGGTCTCCACATGCTGAAATGGATCTCTCTGTGTTATTTAGACACGCGACTACATCAAACTCAATCATTTGTGGAGATATTAATGCCCATCATCGATTGGCACTGGGCACGAACACAACAAATAAGGCCGGCATTCACATTGCACATCTACTAGACCAGCTACCAGAAATCCAAATCCTGAACAAGAATTAACCCACCCACATCCAAGGAGGTAGATTAGACCTTACCTTCGTTTCAGCCTCCCTAAGAGATGCAACAACATGGTCAGTTGAGCCCACACTCACAAGCGACCACTATGGGGTCCAAACTGATCTTAAATTAGATCTACCCACCCCACCTCCGCCTCCATCTGAAGCCTGGAACTTTGCTTTAGCAAACTGGGACCGATTTCAAAACCTCATTTCAGAGTGGCATAGAAACTATGATGTTCCCCAAGACATTAATCAGGCAGAACAAGATTTTGTCACAGCGATTCAAAGTGCAGCCAACCACTCAATTCCACTGAAAAAACAGTCCACCGGACACCATAAAGATCATTGGTACCATTGCGAACGTGTCAAAGAACTCAACCATAGACTCAACAGAACAAGAAAGCTATACATAAAGCAGCCAAGTGACTGCAACAGGACCTTACTTTGTGAGGTCAAGGAACATGTGCATCGAGTGACTAGACTAATAAAAGAACAAAAGGGGCAGGAATGGTGTTTACATCTGAATGAACACACCTCTCTTGGAGAGATGTGGCAGCAAATCCACCGGACCAAAGGAAACAAAACACCTAAAGCCGCACACCCCAAAGATCCTCAACTGGAAGCCGAAGTACTGGCAACCAGGTTTGCAGAAAGAGCAGCCAGCAATCAGCTTCCACCAGATGTGTTAGCAGTGCAGACAGGATTAGAGGAAGAAAGGTGGCACAGAATCCTTACAGCATGTGAAGAAGTCTCTGACACTAATGCCCCTTTCACACTGGATGAGCTCAATCGGGCTAAGAAAAACTCCAAGGATACATCCCCTGGAGATGACAAAATAACCTATAAAATGATTAGAAACCACGGCCCAGAGGGAGACGCTGCATACCTATGGTTAATTAATTTAGTCTGGTCCTCTCAAACTAGACCCACAGCTTGGAATAGAGCAGATATAGTGCCTATACCAAAACCCAAAGATCCAGCTAATTCCAGACCCATCTCTCTCCAAGTTGTGCAGCTAAGACGGCTGACAGAATGGCACTCAACAGACTGGAGTGGAAAATGCCTAAACTGCACCATGATATGTATGCCTATAGAAAAGGGGTTGGCACAGTGGAATGTATTGCAACTCTGTTAGCCCACATGAATGACAGACCAGGAATGCTGATATTC
>WNGS01004946.1:1222572-1258054 GCA_020271785.1 Procambarus virginalis
GCGGTTGCGTTACTATCAGGACCGGCAGCGGCGGGGAGCCTAGCCTAGGGCACGGCTCGGACTGTACGCAGGCCACCGGCCCTGATGAGAGAAAGAGGGTGAAGTAGCAGCATAAGGAGCAAGGACCGCACCAAAGGAGGGAAGGAGAGAGAAGGAAAGAGTACCCTGAGGCATCGTAAGACGGAGGACAGATGGAGGAATGACCAATGTAGTGAAAGGATAGTCACGGCCGGTAAGTAGCAAAGGAGAAGGACACGAGCCATGAACCGTGCACTGAGAGGCGGGTAGTTGCATGATCGGTACGAAACGTCACGAGAAGAAGGGACCTGTAGCAAGGAGAGGCAAAAAGGGCCGTCTGGAGACAAATGGTTGATAAGTTCCATAAATATACTATTCCTGCAGAGGATAGAAGAAAGGGAGAGGAGGGAGAGAACGTCATGGGCAGCAAGAACGAGGGGAAGGGAAAGAGTGCAGGGAGATGAGGAAAGGAAGTCAGGAGGCACCCACACCCCCGAAACCTACCAATCCCTGAGGGGGGGAGTGGGAACCGCTCCTCAAACAGTGGGTAGCAGGCAACATGGGGTGGGGCACGGACTGCGCGCACATGCTACCCCAACAGACCTACGCCGAACCTGTCCCCTCCCCTGTCAGCCCCCCACCATGAAGGGCCCACGTAGAGCATCCCACACCCCTCCGTCCTCCCACTCGACCCGGACCTCTCCCCCAGGAAGCTCCCTGCTCTCCCTCCATCCCCCAAGCTGGTACTCTTCGTCCACACTGCACGCTCCCGGTCTCTGCCCATGCCCCAAGACCCCTCTTTTCCTCCCTCACGCGCCCCTAAGCCCCGCCATTGCCGTCCCCCATCCCGCCACCACTAAGTCGTCCCCGTGCTTCACCCGAGCTCCCCTGAACCCTCCGCCCTGGCTTCCTCACCCACGCTCAGCAGTCCTGTTCCTTTCCCGGGCAAAGCCCTTTCCCGGCTTTTCTGACGCCCCGAAGAGTGTCACCGCGACACAAGTCCGCCGCCATCCCCCATAAAGGGAGTATATAGATCACCTCCAGGCTCGGCGGCAGCCCGACAGTAACGGCCAGTGCCCGTCCCGAACGCCTCGGCCACCCCGGAACGCCTGCCCACTCTCCTCGTCCCGCTCCCCCCACGTAGCATTCCTCCCCCTGCACACTCTCAGCTCTCTCGCCCCCAGCAACCCTCCCTCTCTCCCCCCCAAGCTCCCGTCTCTGCCCCCGCCGCCAGAGCCACCTGTGCCCTCCTGCCGCACTAGGCTCCTCCCGGGGTACCGCAAAGCTCACTCCAGGGCTCCCCCTCACCCAGACCCCACAGGCCCCCCAAGAGGAGAAGCAGAAGAGAGTCAGTTTCAGGGTAATGTACTCGAACATAGATGGGATCACAAGCAAGACAAGTGAACTAAGGGAAAGAGCACAAGAAGTGAACCCAGATGTAATCGGACTCACTGAGACAAAACTCTCTGGAATCATAACGAATGCTGTGTTTCCCAGGAGTACACAGTAATAAGGAAAGAGAGGGAAGGTAGGGGAGGAGGCGGAGTGGCCCTACTCATGAGAAAGGAATGGAGTTTTAAGGAGATGGCTATCCCGGGCTGTGAGGGTTTCAGAGACTACATAGCAGGCACCATGACAATGGGAGGACCAAGGATAGTAGTAGCAGTAATATATAACCCTCCACCAAATGACAGAAGACCCAGTCAAGAGTATGAAAACAACACATGGCAGTTAACACTATAATTGAGAGGGCAGCCTCTGCTGCCTGTAGAAATAGATCCCACCTGCTCATCATGGGGGACTTCAATCACGGAAGGATTGATTGGGAGAACAAGGAACCGCATGGAGGCGAGGATACGTGGAGAGCCAAACTACTGGAGGTGGTGACTAGAAACTTCTTAACCCAGCATGTCAGAGAACCCACAAGGATGAGAGGAAATGACGAACCAGCGAGACTGGACCTGGTCTTCACCCTGAACGACTCTGACATAAGAGAAATCGGTTTTGAGCCCCAATAGGGATGAGCGACCACAGTGTATTGGAGTTTGAGTACCTGATTGAAGAAGGGTTATTGAACTCGAGGAGAGATACTTTAACCAAAAGGTTAGCATACCGAAAGGGAAACTATGAGGAGATAAGAAAATTCCTAACAGACATAGCATGGGAAACAGAGCTCAGGGAAAAGACGGCCCAAGATATGATGGACTACATCACGCAAAAGTGCAAGGAAGCAGCAAACAAGTTTGTCCCAGTCCAAAAGGAAAACAGTGAAATGAAGATGAGAAACCCATGGTTTAATCAGAGATGTAGGCTAGCTAAGCAGCAAAGTAAAAGGGCATGGAGAAACTATAGGAATAACAGGACACTGGAGAGCAGAGAAAGATACCAGAATGCCAGGAATGAATATGTCAGGATGAGAAGAGAGGCGGAAAGACAATACGAAAACGACATCGCAAGCAAGGCAAAGACTCAGCCTAAATTGCTGCATAGCCACATCAGGAGAAAAACAACAGTAAAGGAACAGGTTATGAATTAAGGATAGGGGCAGAAGGATTCACTACAAACGACAAGGAAGTATGTGAGGAACTGAATAAGAAATTCCAAGAGGTCTTCACCTTAGAGCAAGGAGAAATCCCAGAGTTAAGAGAGGGGATAGCTAACCAGGAACCACTGGAAGAGTTTGAGATTACAAGCGGGGAAGTAAGAAAGTGTTTACTAGAGTTGGATGTGACAAAGGCTATAGGCCCAGATGGAATCTCCCCTTGGATACTTAAGGAAGGAGCAGAAGAACTGTGCCTACCACTCTCCATAGTGTATAACAAATCTCTGGCAACAGGGGAACTGCCAGAAATTTGGAAAGCAGCTAATGTAGTCCCGATATACAAGAAAGGGGATAGACAGGAGGCACTGAATTACAGGCCAGTGTCCCTAACCTGCATACCATGCAAGCTGATGGAGAAGATTGTGCGAAGAAAGCTAGTGGAGCACCTGGAGCGAAAGAACTTTGTAACACAGCACCAACATGGATTCAGGGATGGCAGGTCCTGCCTCACAGGGTTACTTGAATTCTACGACCAGGCAACAAAAATAAGGCAAGAAAGAGAAGGGTGGGCAGACTGCATATTTTTGGATTGTCAGAAAGCCTTTGATACAGTGCCACACAAGAGGCTAGTGAAAAAGCTGGAGATGCAGGCTGGAGTGAAAGGGAAGGTACTCCGTTGGATACAGGAGTACCTAAGCAACAGGAGACAAAGAGTCAGTGTGAGGGGTGAGGTCTCAGATTGGCGAGACGTTACGAGTGGAGTCCCGCAGGGGTCAGTCCTTGGACCTATACTGTTTCTGATATATGTAAATGATCTCCCAGAGGGTATAGAATCGTTTCTCTCAATGTTTGCCGATGATGCAAAAATTATGAGGAGGATTGAAACGAGGACGATAGTAGGAGGCTACAAGACGACCTAGACAGACTGAGTGAATGGTCCAACAAATGGCTGTTGAAGTTCAACCGAGTAAATGCAAAGTAATGAAACTAGGCAGTGGAAACAGGAGGCCAGACACAGGATACAGAATAGGAGATGAAGTACTTAATGAAACGGACAGAGAGAAAGATCTAGGAGTTGATATCACACCAAACCTGTCTCCTGAAGCCCACATAAAAGGATAACATCTGCGGCATATGCGAGGCTGGCTAACATCAGAACAGCGTTCAGGAACCTGTGTAAGGAATCATTCAGAATCTTGTACACCACATATGTAAGACCAATCCTGGAGTATGCAGCCCCAGCATGGAGCCCGTACCTTGTCAAGCACAAGACGAAGCTGGAAAAAGTCCAAAGGTATGCCACTAGACTAGTCCCAGAACTAAGAGGCATGAGTTACGAGGAAAGGCTGCGGGAAATGCACCTTACGACACTGGAAGACAGAAGAGTAAGGGGAGATATGATCACAACCTACAAAATCCTCAGAGGAATCGACCGGGTAGACAAGGAGAAACTATTCAACACTGGGGGGACGCGAACAAGGGGACACAGGTGGAAACTGAGTACCCACATGAGCCACAGAGACGTTAGAAGGAACTTTTTCAGTGTCAGAGTAGTTAACGGATGGAATGCATTAGGCAGTGATGTGGTGGAGGCTGACTCCATACACAGTTTCAAGGGTAGATATGATAGAGCCCAGTAGGCTCGGGAATCTGTACACTAGTTGAGAGGCGGGACCAAAGAGCCAAAGCTCAACCCCCGCAAGCACAAATAGGTTAGTACAAATAGGTGAGTACACACACACACACACACACACACACACACACACACACACACACACACACACACACACACACACACACACACACACACACACACACACACACACACACACACACACACACACACACACACACACACACACACACATACACACACACACACAGAGTTAGGGGGGACATGATCACCACATTCAAGATTCTCAGGGGAATCGACAGGGTTGATAAAGACAGGCTGTTTAACACAAGGGGCACACGCACTAGGGGACACAGGTGGAAGCTGAGTGCCCAAATGAGCCACAGAGATATTAGAAAGAACTTTTTTAGTGTCAGAGTGGTTGACAAATGGAATGCATTAGGAAGCGATGTGGTGGAGGCTGACTCCATACACAGTTTCAAATGTAGATATGATAGAGCCCATTAGGCTCAGGAAACTGTACACCTGTTGATTGACGGTTGAGAGGCGGGACCAAAGAGCCAGAGCTCAACCCCCGCAAGCACAACTAGGTGAGTACAACTAGGTGAGTACACACACACACACACACACACACACACACACACACACACTGTATAACGGACAAGCTAAAAAAGCTGAAGATAGATTTATACTACCACTAAGGGTTCAGGGAAGTAAGGCGACCATTACCCTATGGTTCAACAGACAGGGTCTGCAAGCAAAGAGGAGAAGCAGAAGAACATTGACGAAGTATTGAGAACAAAGAACAGGACTGATATCACAATATATTGAAATAAGACATTAATGAATACACTGCAACTAGGAGAGTGGTAAAGAAACAGTACGAGAATATCATGGCTTTCAAGGCTAAGTCCCAGCCTAAACTGTTCCATAACCGTATCACGAGGATGATGACTGTGAATAATCAGGTTAATGCCTGTGAGTGCAACACTAACACTGATACAGTGACACTCTCACTAATACCCTAACAATGATACAGCTCACTTGATAAAAGTGAGGGAGAACACACGGAAAATGATATGGAAGTATGCGAGGAACTTAACAAAAGCTTTCAGGAAGTATAAAAGATGGCGCCAGATTTGCCACTAGAGCTTAGAGGCCAAACCAAATGGGCAGTTCCACAATAAACCTTCACTGATATAACAGTGACACCAGGAGAAGTGAGGATCCTAGAAGAAGTAAGAAGAAGTTAGGATCTCATCCAGTTCTGTAGGAATTGGATGAGATAAAAGCCGTGGGACCAGACATAATATCGTCTTGGATACTAAAAGAGGTAGCTGACGCATTGTGCAGACCACTTGCCATGATATTCCATTCCTCTCTAGAAATCGGAGGATTTCCTGACTTCTGGAAAATGTTTAATGTGGGGCCAGTCTGCAAGAAAGGAGAGAAGCCTGAAATCGTTATATTAAAGACCCATATTACTAACAAGTTTTCCTTGTAAGTTGCTGGAGAGACTGATGTGGGAAATTTCTCCACCTATTCACACTTAATATTATACATATAATTTAAATTGTATATACACTAAGACGATGCGTCTTCCGTTGATATATTACTTCAATTATATTTAATCATCAATTAAATCATATCATTAAGCCGAAGAATTGAATGTTATTCTTATATTATCTTTGTAGAGAAATTCCCTGTGACGTATCACATACCACCTATATAATAGAATTAACAGGTGATTGAATACAGTTCACTTCTGTCACTAAATAATTACTGCACATAGCATAAGTGATATTTAGTAAACAAATATAATTCTTTAATTATAATTATAATTATTAATATCATACAAAGATCTGACGTAATATCAATGCCTTCCCGACACTAATTAAATAACTTGAACGCACTTGGGGAGGGAGAGGCTAGTCATCTTGCCGGGAGACTAGTCAGACTAGATTACACTGGCAGATTATTACACCAGATTACACTGACGGTCAACACTACATCTCCCTTGATAATGAGATATCTTCGTGTCTTGCTGCTCGAATCCACCTCGTCAGCTCTTGGGAAGTACCCTTATCCGGCTCTAAGTATTTAATAAGTAGTTGGCCAATATACTATCCCAAGTGCTTGTCCCGGTTAAGTGGTGGGAGATCTAACACAAAAGGGTAAGATTTCTCCATAACAAATCACATGATTTAATTTGTCACATGTAATTTATATAGTACATTACATTTGATTTCGTTTGGCAGGGATTGTGTGGTGTGGGTGAGAGAGACGCCACAGCTCCCGTCTCCACACCACCTTCGCAGTTGTGTGGCTCATGTGTGAAAAAAATATAGTTAGTAGTTAGTAACAGTTGATTGATTGATAGTTGAGAGGCAGGCCGAATGAGCAGAGCTCAACCCCGGCAAGGACAACTAGGTGGATACAGTCGCCTCCATAACCAGAACGTTATCATCAGAACAGCTAAGTGGTCATTTATTTCACTAAACCCGGGATAGAACAAGATAACTAAATAAATTTAATTTATTAACAAATAAACAGAAATAATAAAATCACACATTGCATAGAGATTTATCAATATTCAGCGCTCTTCTTTACCAGTTAATTTAAATTTCACAACTAAATACAAAATAAAATAGAATTAAATATAATACTCCAGCGAGTATTTCTCCACAACTGACCCGAATCAGGTCAGTTGAACTCTTAAAACAGATCAGTTTTGTTCAAGATACCAGCACGGCTTTAGTAAAGGAAAATCCTGCCTGACACACTTACTGCAGTTCTACAGCACGGCGACATAAATAATACAAATACAGAGTGATGGGCAGACTGCATATTCCTCGACTGTCAGAAAGCATTCGATACGGTCCCTCATGAAAAACTCTTACTCAAACTAGAGAAGCAGGCTGGTGAATCTGGAAGAGTCTTAAAGTGGTTCAAAGAGTTTCTCTGAGGAGGAAGCAAAGGGTTACAGTGAGAATAAAAGAAGAACATCAGAGTGGAGCGAGGTTATGAGTGTAGTACCACAAGGAGTCAGTTCTAGGTCTCATTCTATTTATAATGTATGTCAATGACCTGACAGAGAAATTTAGCTCCTTCATATCAATGTCTGCAGATGATGCAAAACGGATGAAAACAGTCAAGACAGGGATAAATTGTTATGGATTGCAAACAGATTTGAACAAATTCCACAAGTGGTCTGAAAAAATGCTGCAAGAATTGCAAATTCAATGGTATGCGAAGTGGAACAGGAGTATAGCGACTGCTATACTGCTTCACGACCAGTGTAGCAGTATAGGATGAAGGAAGACAGATTCTTCAACCACAAAAAGAGAAAGACTAGGGAGCGGACTTAACCCAAAATCTGATGCCAGAAGTCCACATTTGGAGAATAACAGCAGCTGCGTATGAGCTACTGGCCAACATCCGTGTATCCTTCAGAAACTTGGACAAAGGAGATTTCCAGGCCTTATACAGCAACGGTGAGGCCCACTCTTAAATATGCACCCCCAGCTCAGAATCCTTACTGAAAAATGAAGAGGAGAAACTATCAAATAAAACTAGAAAAGGTCCTAAGTTATGCAACGAGACTCGTTCCAAACCTGACGGGATTAAGCTATGAAGAAAGACGGAAAGAACCGGACCTTATCACACTGGAGGAAAGGAGAGATAGGGGGGGAACATGATAACATCATGTGGTTTCACGGACGTTATATCATCTGATGTTGTTATCAAATGATTTCAACATCATGTTATAAGATTCTGAGTTAAATTTACAGAGTGGACAAAGCACCGTGGTTTAAAACTTGGAGCTGAAGGACTAATACTAATTTTAAACAAACAATAAATGATATATAATAAACATTAGATACACAATAATATATACATATTTTTGCAGTGGTACAACCCTAAGTCACCCCAGCTTTTGGCAATCTAGAAAGTGCATCTGCTACTATATTTAATTTTCCTGGAATATGTTTGATGATCAGATGTACTCTTGCAAGAGTAAAGACCACCTTAATATTCTCTGATTGGAATTCTTCATGCTAGCAATTAATGTTAAGGACTTGTGGTCGGTAAACACTTCAACAGTATTGGCTGATGCATAAATATCTTTTTCTTAAACTGCTAGTAATAATGACAAAGCCTCTTTCTCTACTGTGGAGTAATTCTGTTGACATTTGGTAAACATTTTGGAATAATAATGCATTGAATGATTAATACCCTCATCATCCTCATGCATTAGTACAGAACCAGCTGCCCAATCCGAAGCATCTAAATATAGTTTGAGTGGCTTAGATTAGTCTGGAGTAGCTAGCACTGGACCAGATGATAAAATTTCTTTTAATTTAGTAAATGCATCCTGACATTCCTAAGACCATCTAAGCTTCACATTTTTACACAGAAAGTTTGTCAAAGGAGCTGCAATTCCTGCCAAATGTTTACAGAACTTCCTATAATAAGCACACATTCCTAGATATCTTTGTACCTCCTTCTTGCTAGTCAACACTGGAAACTCTAATATATCATTTGTTTTATTTTTGAGTGGTAACACCTTATCATTTCCTACTTGATATCCTAAGTAACAAATACTAGCGCTGGTTAAAGTGCATTTGTGTAAGTTTACAGTTAAATTAGCCTCCTTTGAGCATTTTAATAGTTGAGCTAAACCTTTCATATGGTCCTCCCAATTATTGTGATAAATTACAATATCATCCAAGTAAGCTCTACATTGTAGTATGTCTTTTAACACTAAGTTCATAAGACGCTGGAAAGTTGCCGGGGCATTTTTCAGCCCAAAAGGCATTACAGTGAATTCATACAACCCATCTGCAGTTATAAATGAACTCATCTCCCGTGCTCTTTGTGTTAAAGGAATTTGCCAGTAACCTTTTGGCAAATCTTGTTTGGCTTTACCAACACGGTCTATTCAATCATCTAATCTAGGTATTGGAAAATTATCATCTACAGTCATAACATTTAACTTACGGTAGTCAATAACCAACCTGTAAGTTCCATCTTTCTTTGGAACACAAGGACTACTCCAACTGCTGCTGCTAGGTCTCACCAATCTATGTTGAAGCATGTAGTCAACTTCTTTCCAGATGAGATTCAACTTTGTAGGGTTCACTATATGGGTGTGACTTGATTGGTTGGTTGTCTCTCACCTCGATGTCATGGTGAATAACTGTAGACTGGGTGGGAATATCGCCAAAGATGTCTGCATGAGAAGTCTACAACTGCTCCAAGTCCTGCTTCTGCTCTGATGACAAATATTCCATCAACTTCTGGACATTAGCCAACCATTCCCCATTGCTGAAATAAGGTACATGAGCATTAGGTACATTATCAAAATCACATTCTCCATTATTCTCATCTACATGGGCTACACTAAGCACCTGGTTGGTATTGGTAGTTCCCTTCTGTGTTAGTTTCATTCTATTCACATGCACCACCTGTTCCTTTCCCTTCAGATCAGGTGTCTTGATTACATAGTTGGTGGGACTGAGTTTCTTTATCACTGTATAAGGACCTTGGAACCTATGCCACAATGTTGGTCCCCGTCATGCCATTAGTACCACCACTTTACCACCTGCCTCAAAATGTCGTTGCTTTGTGTTATTATCATACTGTGTCTTCATTTTGCCTTGAGTTTCTTTAAGATGAATTAAGGTTTTAGCTCTGTTTTTGTTTAACTTGTCTTGTAATTTATCAATGTAATTTACCTGCTCAACACTTCTTACTTCCGACCAACTTATCTCTTAAGATGGTTAGTGGACCTTTCACCTCATAACCAAAAACTTATGAGTTGGGTGAACACCCCAGGGACTCCTGATAAGTATCCCTCAGTGCAAGGAGCATCAGTGGACGGCCATCATCCCAGTCTCTGCCAGTTTCCATGCAACTGGTTCTCAGCATTTGTTTAAGAGTTTGGTGCATCCTTTCCAAAGTACCTTGGCTCTCAGGATGGTAAGTAGTGGATGTGCTATGGAGGATGCCAAACTCGCCCACAAAACTGCTAAAAACCCTAGGAAGTGAAATTGGCCCCATTATCTGTCTTTATTACTTTTGGTAAACCAAAAATAGTACAAAATTTCATTATGTTCCTTACTACCACTTTCCTTGTAGCATTTCTCACAGAAAAATGCCTCAGGAAAGCGTGTAGTCTGACACATCATGGTGATGATATACATATTACTACTCTTGGTTCTAGGCAATGGGCCTACTACATCAACTATAGTAGGGGTAAAGGGTTCTTCAGCCACCACAATTGGCTGTAAAGGGGCTTTTTGGTATTACCCGGTTTGGTGTGCCAGTTTTTACACATACAGAACATTCATTACAGTACTGGATGATATCATTCTTTAATCCAGGCCAGGAAAAATACTTGCGTATTTTATTTTATGTTTTTGCAATACCCTGATGACCGCGTATTTGTGAATCATGGCTACACTTAGCACCTTTTCTCTATAACCCCTCGATAGGACTACTTGATTAACTACCTCCCAAGTGTGTGACACAGGTGAGCTCCTAGGTCTCCACTTCCGCATCAACACCTCTTTAATGTAGTAATAAGTCATAGCCTCCAATTCTGCCTCTAGTTCAGTTACTGCCTTGTTATGCAAGTCAGTCAACGTAGGATCAGTTCTCTGCTGATAAATAAAATTTTATTTTGATCTCAAGTCAAATGATGGTAACTGGACTACACTCCCATTGTGTAGAGATGCAAGCCAGATGTGGTAACTGGACTACACTCTCTCCCCTACCCCTTTTCCTAGGTGGTTTGGTGGAGGTGCTCCCCATCCTGTTCCCATCTGCTTCTTCCAACTTGGCCATAAAAGTGTCACAAAGATCCACTTCACTATTTGATTTGTTAACCTCTAAATTTGTCTCCTGACTTACATTATTGGAAGTTTGTGATATTTGCGACTCTGATTTTGATTGGGTCACGGCACATGCTGGGTACATTACCTTGTCCTCAGAGTCTGTCCATGCCCTAATCACCTCTGGCTTAGTTAGCATTATTGGGTGATCATCACTTTTATCTCTATTGGCAGCAAGATCATTCCCTACAATTAGATCAACGCCAGCACCGGGTAATTTAGGACTAACACCTACTAAACTTTTGCCTTTATAGAATCACAATCAAGATTTACTTCCCTTAAGGGTACAGTCTGAAAATCTCCAGTGATTCCCTGTATAATCATCACCTCCCCAGTCTCTGTAGACTGTATATATTGTAATACACTCTCTAATAGTAAACACTGGGATGCCCCTGTATCCCTCAAAATTTTAACATCATGCCACAAACCATTTGCACACTGTAATTTCCCATTTGATATAAACTTTCCAAAAGGATTTATAGCAAGTGCTTTTTTTCCATTATTTTTGCTACACATATGGTTTTCCTTCCATCACACACTGTGAGTGTCATAGACCTCTTTTCTGGGGAAAGAAACCATCAACTCCTTAAAACATGACCCTTCCTATGGCAGTAGGAACGCTGTTTCAACTCTGGGTGAGGCTTATTACTGGTGTGATCCTCTTTGTGTTTCACAATACTCTCTTTACCACCTGGCACCTTTGAAAAAGTGTTTCTTTGACCTGCTGTTGGGTACATGTGAGACCCACGTTTGACGGAGGAGTTTAGTGCTCGACCAGATCCTTGTCTATTTAATTGAATTTTATTTTTGAAAGTTACATTATGAATCAACTCACATTCATCTGCTAATTTAGCCAACTCATAAATATTTCTGGGTAATTTCTCTGCCAAATATAAAACCACACTAGAAGGCAGCATGCAAGATAAAAATTCTTCTACTAAGAGTAAATTTTTAAGAGAGTCCAGATCCCTATTTTTTTTCAGCATCGAACCATTTATTAAACATATTATGTTTCTCTTGTGCAAATGTTACCAAAGTTTGACTTGGGTCTCGTCTCAGTTGTCTAAACCTTTGCCTATAAGCCTCAGGAACCAGTTGATAAGCAGTAAGGATGGCTGCCTTTACCTTCTCATAGCCAAAACTGTCTCTCAAAGGCATAGTTGTAAATATCCTCTGTGCCTTTCCCATCAACAGACCTTGAAGAAGAGATACCCATTGCGTTTCAGGCCATTCCATACTCCGTGCAAACTTTTCAAAATGAGTAAAGAACTGGTCTGGGTCAGTCTCACAGAATAGAGGAAACTTTGACATTTTTGTTAACCTTTAACTGTTTAACTGTCTAGGTGTTCCTAAGTCAACTACATGGGTATTTTCTGATCTAATTCCCAATTCTGCTAGCTTAATCTCTAACTGATTTTTTCAGAACTTGCTCCACTTCTAACCTCTTCATAACTTGCTCTGCCTTTAGCCTCCTCTGAGCTTGTTCTTGATCTTGTTCTGTCTCTAGCCTCTTTTGAGCTGGTTCTGTCTCCAACTGCAACTTCTTAAGTTCAAATTCTGCCTGCCACTACACCTGAGTCTCCGCCTTTCCTGTAGTTACAACATTTGCACCACTGGTGGACGGGGACTGCTCTAATATTTCCTGTGAGAGAATTTGCTCATCTACCCAGTGTATCATTATCTCTCTTAGCAGTTTCGTCTTCACCATTCCCATGTGCAATAATAGTCCATAGTGCTTGCCAACAGCTACTAGGATAGACTTTTTTGCCGCTTTCAAACGCTCAACACTAGGATTGTCGACAATTTGTTGTGCTACCAAATCCATTTTTAGTGTGCTAAGATACAGCAAACTCCAACACAAAATTTATGCTTCTGCACCACCTTTCTCTTTTAAGCTGAGAATTAGTTTGGAAAACTGATAAGGACAGTGCTTAGTTCACTTCACTGCCCTGTCAACTGGTAAATTTTTGCACTCGAGAACACAAAAATTGTTAAAACACTTTTCATAATGATTAATAAATTGTACATAAATAAGTAATAAAGTATATACTCATATTATACCAATATTAAAAATATTCTAAATTTCTACTCAAGTCAAATTGAAGAAATAGGCTACACAATTTTTATGTCAGGTTTCACATACAGGCTAGCCACTTTTATTAGACTGCTGTTGGACAGGCCACCCAATTGTGAGGTCCTCCCGTGCAGGCCACCCAATTGTGAGGTCCTCCCGTGCAGGCCACCCAATTGTGAGGTCCTCCCGTGCAGGCCACCCAATTGTGAGGTCCTCCCGTGCAGGCCACCCAATTGTGAGGTCCTCCCGTGCAGGCCACCCAATTGTGAGTGCCTCCCGTGCAGGTCACCCAATTGTGAGGGCCTCCCGTGCAGGCCACCCAATTGTGAGGGCCTCCCGTGCAGGTTACCCAATTGTGAGGTCCTCCCGGGCAGGCCACCCAATAGTGTCTCAGAGGCCTGTCAAGAATTTGGTGGTGGTGGACCTTTAATTGTTGTCCAGGGGAATAGATGATTTTACTTCAGCCTAGGGGAAAACAAGGTGTAAGGAAACAGCCTGTTTCAAAAGACACTATATATATAAGACACACAATTAAATATGACATAATATATGAGTCCTTATAACTCAAGGTCATTCTGTAGTTGGTATCTTAGTTAATAAAACTCCAAAGCGGGCTCTGGATACCCCATGGCTCACCGTCCCAAACCTGGAACCGTGTACACAGCTACCACACCTATCAACCGGTGACACACATATATAAACCATTAGGAAACCTGGACTTTCTCTTATAAAACATGGAGCGAGTATAAGGATTACTCACTGTATACAGGTCCTTATACTCGCTCCAAACATCACCAAAAACTGCATAAGAACTGTACATTGACCAAACAACACACTAGAAAGTGAAGGGACGACGACGTTTCGGTCTGTCCTGGACCATTGTCAAGTCGATTGTAAGAATGGTCCAGGACGGGCCGAAACGACGTCGTCCCTTCATTTTCTAGTGTGTGGTCTGGTCAACATATTTCAGCCACGTTATTGTGACTCGTCATCTGCATAAGTACTCTACCCTATCTTGCAACCCCTGTCAAGATACAAAGGATGGCTTATCTGACTGTTCGACCGGAGAAAAAACCCTAAGTAAGCAAGATCTGGTTGTCAATGATCCACCTCCCGTCAAGTCAAGATGTCATCCACCACTCTTGAGTCATCACCCCTTAATACTCTATTTTTTACATTTACCCAAAAATCCGTTATTGACTTTGTTTACCATATTCCCCATGCATGCTTTTTGATTGAGTCCATTTTTCCCTCACATAGTTTAGCTATACCGGTACACATTATTCCTAACAATCTCCAGCTGAGAAGGTACTACTTTGTTTGGCGGAGTATTACTGGTGACTTGCGGCCTCCCTGATATCTGTAGATTTATTCTACAGGTATAGAATAGATAAATAACAGATAAATCTACAGATAAATCTGTAGATTTATTCCTATTAAACATTGTCCACTGTGTCCAACAACAATTTACAATTGAAACAAGCCTCCACAGGAGGTAAGGTTTGTAACAGTCTGTTTATTTTGTTACTGTCCCCATACACATGTTTTACTTCACACATTTCATTGTGATAAACAATGGACATGCTAGTTCCAGATTGTACTGTTCTACTTTCTTCAAATTCATCCAGGAGTTCTCGTCTAATGACACATTTAAGGGACCTATTAGATAACTCAAGATTTCGTTCAATGCTGTCATTATTTACTTCAACCTTACCAAGGACGTCATCTTTACTATGTTCCTGCAGGCCAGTATGAGAAGGAATCCACAACATTTTTATATTTAACCCCTTGTTAAGTATGCTTATATCTATGTCTGGCTTCTTAGACAAGCACGTTATTACTTGATTGCAAACTGTTTATTGCTAGTAGTGAGGAAAGGGAGTCGGAAATATTTAACCTGTCTACTTCAGTGTTGTCAGTAATTTCGAGTGTTACCAATATTGCTACCAACTCAGCTTGCATTGTGGATGCTTAGCAACTAATTCTTATATTCCATTGAATTGTGCTGCCATCGGCTGATGAGCAATAACAGCACTTAATGGCCTCCCTGTAGCTGTATTGAGTGATCCGTCAGTGTATATGGTCTGTGCTATGTTGTTTTCAGTTTGTTTTGTGAATGTGTTCTATGGTGCTTAGTTTAGGAGCAAGCTGAGCATGAGGGTTCTTTGTGATTAGTTTCTTGGTGGGGTATGCAGGCGTCTGGATGTCAAGCGGTACTATCTGCCAGGGTGTGTCAGACATCCGAGACACACATAACATAAATTACCCATTAAGAAATCAGAGAACGGGTATTCCGTAACGTCACCCAACAGATGTCTATATATATATATATATATATATATATATATATATATATATATATATATATATATATATATATATATATATACATATATATATATATATTATATATATATATATATAATATATAAATGTATATATATATATATATATATATATATATATATATATATATATATATATATATATATATATGTATATATACTAGTGATGGACAACCACTAATTCTAAGTATTCTGCAGGTAATTAAGTGATGTGAAGTTACTAGGCAGCAGCTGGCTCCCAACATAATTGTCAAGCTTGGTACCCAGTTGTACACCAACCTTGCAGGCCTCCAGATAACCGCCATTACGTGGCACTCTGAGGCACAGGGCCACACCCTAATCTGAAGTAACAACATAGCCAGTCTAATTAGGCTGGCTATGTTGATACTGATACTGGCCTACAGTATCAGATAAGGCCTAGAATTCTTTAAAACTGTAGAATAATAGTAGATTAGACCACCATATGTGGTATGATTTATAATTTATATATTAACAATAAGGGAAACATTTGCTTACGGTTATCCACTCACAGTGCTGTAAGCATTTGTCCCTCCCATTGTGTGTGATAAATTTATTAGGCTGAATTATAATATACAGTCCACTAAATAACTAAGAACAATAATTCAATATTGAAGTTTAACTAAAAAATAATAAAATAATAATAATAAAAATATAATATTCATGAAACAAAAAATTAAATAAAGTAAAATTAGAATATTTATAAAAGAAAAAGAATAAAGCCTGCTAGGATTTTCGCACAGGTTGGAAGGAAGTGCAGGTAAATAATGCATCTGTATATACATCGCATCTTGCATCTGTATATATACAGACGCAGATACTCTTGCATCTGTATATACATCGTGCAGTCCCATCATTTTAATATGAGTGCCTGTTCTTTGAATCCATTTAGACTCGCTGGTTTCATTATGTATGTGTTATAACAGTTCAACTAACACAATGATGCCTGTGTTATCACGCAGAACATTTAGTCCCATCTTAAGATTGATTTCAAATATTATATCTTGAATGTTTTGTATATTTAATTCTTGCCGCATATTAAGAACTTTGGTAGTTATAGGACAGGCAAGTATAATTCTGAATGCTTCATTTTGCATTTTTCCAGACTATCAATACTTTTGCCATTTTGCAGGATTAAAGCTAGGTCATGATAGTCTATCAGAGACCTTTATATTCTAAGTACATAATGTTTGCTATTCTAATATTAACACCATATTTAGGTCTGTACCCCACTACAGTTCTGAGAGCCTTGAGTCTGCCTCTACATTATTGATGTAACTTATTGACTGCAGTTGAGGCACAAGGGACAGAGACACCAAGGTATTTGAAAAAAGAGACATAGTCAATTGGTACGTTATCTACCTTAAGTTTCCGTGGTCCACTTTTGTGATCACTAATTTGTCTGTTAAATACCTTAATTTAGCAGCGTTGATTACAAGACCAAGACTCTCACAAGCTGTATGTATACAATTTAAGATTTTTTTGCATTTTGCGGTCGGTTTTACTGTGTACAAGGATGTCATCTGCATTGCTGATAGTGATTTTTTCCAGACTAGTTGAGATTGATTTTAGTAAGTCATTAATCAGAACATTAAACAAGGAAGGACTAAGTACTCCTTTTTGTGGGGTACCTAGTTGCATTAATTTAGTTTCACTCTTGTAGCCTTTGAACAGTGCAGAGGACTTCCAGTGGGTAAGATAGCCCAGTATCCATTGTAATAATTATCCACCTATATCCATTCACACACACATTAGCAGGTTCTTCCGAAGATTGTTGGGGCATGGCGGCTGAGTTGACAGGGTTCAGGATTCGTAGTCCTATGGTCCGGGATCGATCCCCGTCAGAGTCGGAAACAATGGGCAGAGTTTCTTTCACCCTGATGCCCGGTTCACCTAGCATTAAATAAATACCTGGAAGTTAGACAGCTGCTACGGGGTGCTTCCTGAAGGTGTATGGGTGTGGAAAACATGAGTTAGTAACTGTTGATTGATTGACAGTTAAGAGGCGGGCCGAAAGAGCAGAGCTCAACCCCCGCAGGCACAACTAGGTGAATATGAGGCGGGACCAAAGAGCCAGAGCTCAACCCCCGCAAGCACAACTAGGTGAGTACAACTAGGTGAGTACACACACACACACACAGTCAAGTCAGGATAAGTCAAACTTAAACATAAGTAAGGATAAGTCAGTCAAGGAGAGACTTTGGGAATTAAACTCACTTCGCTGGACGACAGAAGAGTTAGGGGGACATGATCACCACATTCAAGATTCTCAAGGAATTGACAGGGTAGATAAAAACAGTCTATTTAACACGAGGGGCACACGCACTAGGGGACACAGGTGGAAACTGAGTGCCCAAATGAGCCACAGAGATATTAGAAAGAACTTTTTTAGTGTCAGAGTGGTTGACAAATGGAATGCATTAGGAAGTGATGTGGTGGAGGCTGACTCCATACACAGTTTCAAGTGTAGATATGATAGAGCCCAGTAGGCCCAGGAACCTGTACACCTGTTGATTGACGGTTGAGAGGCGGGACCAAAGAGCCAGAGCTCAACCTCTGCAAGCACAATTAGGTGAATTAGGTGAGTACACACACTTATGGTAAAACCACCATTTACCTTCCACTCCAAAAATACATTTTCTTACCATCAATTTTACTATAAGCGGAATTTAGCCCAATCCCTCATAAGACAAAAAAGCTCCTAATTACCAATATTTTGTGGACACCAAAAAGTCGAAATAACCTTCGCATATTTCGGCCTCAAAATCAACATTTTTTTGCTTCTGACACAAAATTCATCGACGATGAATCCCACTGGAATTTAAAGCAGGTCTTCCTGTCGACCACATTCAGACCTGTTTCCTTTGTTTCATTATGTGACCTTCTAAAAATTCTTTAAATTTGAAGAAAATATGCCCCCCATGACAACAATGAAGTAAGAATATCCTACACAGCTGCAGGCATGTTACTCTTTAGAGTATTTTATTTTTCCAATGTGAGGATTTTCTATTTGCGACTGAGGATGATGCTTTAGCATTTAATTGCTGCAAGGACATTACACACCTGCTGTTGGCTGTTAGGCTGTTTTGTTTACCCAAGAGAGGATATTTCCAATCATCAAGAAACTGTGCTGCTGCTGCTTGGTTTAATCATGAGATTTCCATTCTTAGAGATGCTACGACGAAGTGCCCCGCTCTTCTACTCATTCTCCTAATCATTCCTTTGAGAACTGTACAACGACGATCAGGTGTGATTAAGCGGGAGTCATGTTATGGGTGTTTAGCTTCACCTGATGACAGTTTGGTTTATAAGCTGCGACGTGTATTTTGATTATGCTTGGGGTGTCATGGCTTGTTTGGTGAAGTGCTGGGTTAGTTAGCTTTCTGACAGTACCACGAACATGTTCTCCACTCTCACTCACTCACTCACTCACACACACATACACACACACACACACACACACACACACACACACACACACACACACACACACACACACACACACACACACACACACACACACACACACACACACACACACACACACACACACACACACACACACACACACACACACACACACACACACACACACACACACACCTAGCAGTAAATAGGTACCTGGGAGTTAGTCAGCTGTCACGGGCTGCTTCCTGGGTGTGTGTGTGTGGTGTGGGAAAAAAAGGAGTTAGTAAACAGTTGATTGACAGTTGAGAGACGGGCCGAAAGAGCAAAGCTGAACCCCCGCAACCACAACTAGGTGAAAACAACTAGGTGAAAACACACACACACACACACATGTTCGGGAATCTGTACACCGGTTGATTGACAGTTGAGAGGCGGGACCAAAGAGCCAAAGCTCAACCCCCGCAAGCACAAATAGGTGAGCACAAATAGGTGAGTACATACACTTATTGCAAGGATATGATTCAATTGGAAATAAATTGCAAATCCATGGAAGAAGAAAATAGACTCTTAAAAATAGCTTTGGAAGAAGTTAAAGTAAATTTAAACATAAATGACTACAACTATAAATGACTATAAATTAGGTAAGGAAATTCAACAGGAGAAACAGCTTTTGTCAGCACAGATGGAGGAAGTTACACAGGGAATAGAACAGTGCAAGAAAGATATGCAACTCACCAATGCACAAGTGGCCAAGGAGAAGAAAAAAATAGAAGAAGCAGTAAAGGAAGTCAAACACTGCAGCAACCAAGATAAAACAAAGATTAGGCTGGAAGTGAGAAAAGAATTGGCATCTAACCCGAAGTGAAATATATGATAAAAAAATATGATTTTGTGAAATATATGATAAAGGCACAAAAAATTTATACCAAAACAGAGAATTAGAATTAGGAAATAGGATTAGTTCAACAGAGAGTGTGAAAGGGCCAGAGACCACAAGACACAAAAATGGAATCAATACAGGAAGAGGCCAAACCCCCAAACATACCAGCGATACAAAGATGCGAGAAACAACTACACGGCAGTGAGGAGAGAGGCAGAAACAAATTTTGAAAAATGGATTGCAGACAAATGTAAAACAGAACCAGGTCTATTCTATAAATTCATAAACAACAAATTGCAGGTAAAGGATAATATTCAGAGGTTGAAAATGGGAAATACATTCACGGAAAATTAAAAGGAAATGTGTGAAACTTTAAACGAAAAGTTTCAAAGTGTGTTTGTACAAAATGAAATCTTCAGGGAACCAGATACAATAAGAATTCCAGAGAACAACATAAAGCACATAGAGGTGTCTAGAGACGAAGTGGAAAAAATGCTCAAGGAGCTAAATAAGAACAAAGCAGTTGGTCCAGATGGAGTTTCACCATTGGTTCTGAGAGAATGTGCACCTGAGCTCAGCATTCCTCTTCAACTGATTTTTCAGGCATTCTTGTTTACAGGAGTTGTAGCTGATGTGTGGAAAAATGCTAACATAGTTCCAATTTACAAAAGTGGAAGGAGGGAAGACCCCCCTTAATTATAGACTGGTGTCACTGACAAGTGTAATAGTCAAAATATTGGAAAAAATAATTAAAACTAAATGGGTAGAACACTTATGATGAGAGAAATGATATAATATCAGACAGTCAGTATGGTTTTCGATCTGGAAGATCCTGTGTATCGAATTTACTCAGTTTCTATGATCGAGCAACAGAGATATTACAGGAAAGAGATGGTTGGGTTGACTGCATCTATCTGGACCTAAAAAAGGCTTTCGACAGAGTTCCACATAAGAGGTTATTCTGGAAACTGGAAAATATTGGAGGGGTGACAGGTAAGCTTCTAACATGGATGAAAAATTTTCTGATTGACAGAAAAATGAGGGCAGTGATCAGAGGCAATGTATCGGACTGGAGAAATGTCACAAGTGGAGTACCACCGGGTTCAGTTCTTGCACCAGTGATGTTTATTGTCTACATAAATGATCTACCAGTTGGAATACAGAATTATATGAACATGTTTGCTGATGGTTTGCTAAGATAATAGGAAGGTTAAGAAACTTAGATGATTGTCATGCCCTTCAAGAAGACCTGGACAAAATAAGTACATGGAGCGCCACTTGGTAAAAGGAATTTAATGTTAATAAATGCCATGTTATGGAATGTGGAATAGGAGAACATAGACCCCACACAACCTACATATTATGTGAGAAATCTTTAAAGAATTCTGATAAAGAAAGAGATCTAGGGGTGGTTCTAGATAGAAAGCTATCACCTGAGGACCACATAAAGAATGTTGTGCGTGGAGCCTATGCCACGCTTTCTAACTTCAGAATTGCTTTTAAATACATGGATGGCGATATACTAAAGAAATTGTTCACGACTTTTGTTAGGCCAAAGCACCATATCTTAAGAAGCACATCAGCAAACTGGAAAAGGTGCAAAGACATCCTACTAAGTGGCTCCCAGAACTGAAGGGCAAGAGCTACGAGGAGAGGTTAGAGGCATTAAATATGCCAAAAACTAGAAGACAGAAGAAAAAGAGGTTATATGATCACTACATACAAAATAGTAACAGGAATTGATAAAATCGATAGGGAAGATTTCCTGAGATCTGGAACTTTAAGAACAAGAGGACATAGATATAAACTAGCTAAACACAGATGCCGAAGAAATATAAGAAAATTCACTTTCGCAAACAGAGTGGTAGACGGTTGGAACAAGTTAGAGGAGAAGGTGGTGGAGGCCAAGACCGTCAGTAGTTTCACAGCTTTATATGACAAAGAGTGCTGTGAAGACGGGACACCACGAGCGTAGCTCTCATCCTGTAACTACACTTTGGTAATTACACTTAGGTAATTACACACACACACACACACACACACACACACATACACACACACAGTTGGATCAGCTTTGATCGTGAGCAGACGTGTAGGGTGAGCGGTCCGCCGAGGGAACAATAGGGTCAAGGGAGCGGGTGTACTGTGCAGTGAAAATTGGGACAGTGTAAATTGAATAGTGACATTGTAATGCAACACATTGATCACATCTCGTGGTGAATATCTTAGTGAATTTAGTGAAGATAGCTAGTGAAGATCGACTTCTTGAGGCAGCATCAGTCGCATCAGCTGGGACCCACGTGGAGACCTGAAGACCTCACGGGATTACCGACGACCCGCCGTGTATTCACCTAGAGTGCTTGTGGGGGGCTGGCTGGTAAGTGTCTCTCATAAGTCTCCAATAGTGTGCAAGGTTTATATAATATCATATCATAGACACTGTTGCATTCCATTCAATAATACAATCGTAATAATACAATCGTGGTAGACAGGTAACAGGGACAGCAACTCTGAGCTCACAGGGAACCCAGATAAGCCGCTAATCCCTCCCCCCCCCCCCGCCGTAATCTGAAGACTACACCTCACCCACCTCTTAACCCCACATCTCACTCCCCCAACACACTCCCCCCCCACCACTCCCACTCTCCCAAAACACTCCCCCCCCCCCCACCACACCCACTCTCACACTAGGACTATTCTTGCTCTCTCTCTTACTCTCTCTCTTGACAAGGGCAAAATGGCAGGTGGACGCAACAGGGACACAGGGAACAGCCAGAGTGACCAAACTAAAGACATGTTAACCCAAGTTCTGGAGGAATTCAGGAAGGAGATGCAGGAAATGAGGATTACAATTAACAACCTGCAAAGTGAGCAGACATCAGCAAGGGAGGAGATCAAATACCTCACAGAGAAAAATAAAGAGAACGAACATCAGATTATCATCCAAAGGGAAGGTGGGAATGTTACATTGGAAGGTAATGCCTCTGTACCTGAAACATTTGCGGACATGCTGAAAAAGAGCTCAGAAGCTATGGACACAGTGAGGGAGGTAGCCATGCAAGCAACCACCTCACAGGAAGCAGCAAGGTGCACCACTCAGCTGCTGGAGAGAAAAAGGTCAGTGGTAGTTGTAGGCATCAAAGAACAGGAAGGATCCAACAGGCAAGAATGGAATAGCAAGGATAGAGAGGCAGTACAGGGGCTACTGAAGGAGTTACAGATGGAAGGGGCTGAAAGAAACATTGAGAAGGTTTTCAGGTTGGGCTGGTACAACAAGGACAGAAACCGACTTGTAAAGGTGGTGTTTACAAACGAAACCACGAAGGAGGATATTCTCGAAAGGAAGAGTCGACTGCAACATATGGAGGGATACAAGAAAGTATTCCTGCAGAGGGACAGGACGAAGGAGGAGAGAGCCAGGTCAGCAGAGGCAAGGAGGAAGCGCAGTGAGAGAGGAGCAAACCAGGAAATCATAGCCCCCAACACAACAGTCCCAGAGACAAGAGGCGAACCCAAAACCAGCATCCCAGCAACACCAGAGGGGAGGGCAACACCACCACCACCCTCTGCATAGAAACCCTCCCTTCCCCTCACCCTACCTGCCCCCACCCACCCTCCCTCCCCCCCACCCCATTCTTACCCTGTCACCCCTTCCCCATTCTCATCATGTCCCCCCTCCCACCTTGCCCCCACTGTCCCCCCTCCCTCTTCATCCCATACCCTCCCTATCCCTCCTCCCCCCCTCACCCTGTATCCTCCATGTCCCCCTATCTCCTTAACCCACACCCTACCATTCCCCCTTCCCTTAAACCCCCACCCCCCACCCCAAAATCCTCTGAGACCTTGCAAACCACCTCACAGATCTTCTCAACCACAGAAAAGCTTCCCACACCAGCAGAATACTCGTCAAGAAAGGGACAAGAAAATGAACTGAAGAAAGTGAGCTTCAAGGCAATGTACACTAACATAGATGGGATTACAAATAAAACAAGTGAACTCGGACAATGGGCACTAGAAGAAAACCCAGACATAATAGCACTCACAGAAACAAAGCTAACAAACACCATAACAAATGCAGTGTTTCCACAGGACTACTATGTAGTGAGGAAAGAGAGAGAAGGGAGAGGAGGAGGTGGTGTAGCTTTACTACTAAGAGAAGGTTGGAGTTTTGAAGAGATGGTAGTTCAGAACTGTGAAGGTTTCAGTGACTACATATCAGGCACCATAGCAACTGGAGGACAGAAAATTATAGTAGTAGTCATATATAACCCACCACCGAATGACAGAATGCCCAGACAGGAATATGATAGAAACAACTTGGCCACCATCATTATAATAGAGAGAGCAGCTTCTGTGGCAAGCAGGAACGGATCCAGACTACTAATCATGGGAGACTTCAACCATGGAAAGATAGATTGGGGGAACAGAGACCCACATGGAGAGCTAAGCTGCTGGATGTGGCAATAAGAAACTTTCTAAGTCAACACGTCAAGGGACCGACAAGAACGAGAGGAGGGGATGAACCAGCCTTGCTTGATCTGATATTTACCCTAAATGAGTCGGATATAAGGGAAGTTAAGTTGGAAGCCCCCTTGGGAATGAGTGATCATAGTGTATTGAGCTTTGAGTACCTGGTTGAGCTAGGAATTATCACCCCCAAAAAAGAACTGGGAAACAAAGGGCTGGCGTACCGAAAGGGAAACTATGAGGAGATGAATAAATTCCTATGGGATATACATTGGGACACAGAACTCGGAACCAAGTCTGTACAAGACATGATGGACTATGTCACCCAAAAATGTCAGGAGGCTGTAAGCAGGTTTGTCCCAGTAGAGAGAGATACAAGAGAACCAGGAACGAGTATGTTAGTGTGAGAAGAGCAGCTGAGAAAAGGTATGAAAATGATATAGCTAATAAAGCCAAGACCGAACCAAAGCTACTACAGTCACATCAGGAGGAAGACAACAGTGAAGGAACAGGTGATGAAACTTAGGGTGGGCGAGGACAGGTACACAGAGAACAAAGAGGTGTGTGAAGAACTCAACAAAAGGTTCCAGGAGGTCTTTACAATAGAACAGGGAGAAGTCACGGCGCTAGGAGAGGTGGCAGCAAACCAGGTGACCTTGGAAAGGTTCGAAATTACAAGAGATGAGGTCAAGAAGCACCTATTGGAGCTGGATGTGAGAAAAGCTGTTGGGCCGGATGTACTCTCACCGTGGGTATTGAAAGAGTGTGCAGGAGCACTTTGCTTGCCACTCTCCATAAGTATAGTAGGTCACTGGAAACGGGAGACCTACCAGAAATATGGAAGACAGCTAATGTAGTACCAATATTTAAAATAGGGTGACAGACAAGAGGCACTGAACTACAGGCCAGTGTCCTTAACTTGTATACCATGCAAGGTGATGGAGAAGATTGTGAGAAAAAACCTGGTAACACATCTGGAGAGAAGAGACTTCGTGACAACCCATCAACATGGGTTCAGGGAGGGTAAATCTTGCCTTACAGGTTGATAGAATTCTACAATCAGGTGACAAAGATTAAGCAAGAAAGAGAAGGGTGGGCGGACTGCATTTTTGTGGACTGTCGGAAAGCCTTTGACACAGTTCCCCATAAAAGGTTGATGCATAAGCTGGAGAAACAGGCAGGAGTAACTGGTAGGGCGCTCCAGTGGATAAGGGAGTACCTAAGCAATAGGAAGCAGAGAGTTACAGTGAGGGGTGAGACCTCAGAATGGCGTGAAGTCACCAGTGGAGTCCCACAGGGCTCTGTGCATGGACCTATCCTGTCTGATTTACGTAAATGATCTCCCAGAGGGTATAGACTCATTCCTCTCAATGTTTGCTGACGACGCCAAAATTATGAGAAGGATTAAGACAGAGGAGGACAGCTTGAGGCTTCAAGAAGACCTGGACAAGCTGCAGGAATGGTCGAACAAATGGCTGTTAGAGTTTAACCCAAGCAAATTAATGTAATGAAGATAGGGGTAGGAAGCAGGAGACCAGATACAAAGTATCATTTGGGAGATGAAATACTTCAAGAGTCAGAGAGAGAGAAAGACCTGGGGGTTGATATCACGCCAGACCTGTCCCCTGAAGCTCATATCAAGAGGATAACATCAGCAGCATATGCCAGGTTGGCTAACATAAGAACGGCCTTTAGAAACTTGTGTAAGGAATCTTTCAGAACATTATATACCACATATGTCAGACCAATCCTGGAGTATGCGGCTCCAGCATGGAGTCCATATCTAGTCAAGCATAAGACTAAACTGGAAAGGTTCAAAGTTTGCCACCAGACTAGTACCCGAGCTGAGANTTTTGAACCGTCTCCAGCTTCGCTTTGTATATGATAAGGTATGGACTCCATGCTTGGGCCGCATACTCCGGATTGGTCTTACATATGTGGTATACAAGGTTATGAATGATTCCTTACACAGGTTTCTGAAGGCAGTGCTGATGTTCGCCAGCCTGTGCATACGCCTCTGATGATATTTTCTCGATGTGGGCTTCAGGAGACAGGTTTGGCATGATATAAATTCCTAGATTTTCTCTTGTCCGTATCATGATAACTTCATCTCCCATTCGGTATTCTTTGTCTGGTCTCTGTTCCCTCGGCCTAGTTTCATTATCTTACATTTACTTGAGTTGAAATGTAGTAGCCATTTGTTGGACCATCCTGAGCTTATCTAGGTCATCTTGTAGCGTCTTGTTATCTTCCTCTTCTTATCCTCCTCATAATTTTTGCATCATCAGTAAAAATTGAGTGGAACGAATCTGTTCCCTTTTGGAGATCATTTACATATATCAAACAGGATAGGTTTAAGGGCTGAACCTGCGGGACTCCACTATGCCACTATGAGACCTCACCCCTCATAGTGATTCGCGATAATCTCTTATTACTTAGGTACCTCCTTATCCAATAGAAAACCTTCCCATTTACTCCTGACTGCATCTCCAGCTTGTGCCAGTCTTCTGTGTGGCACTGTGTCAAAAGGTTTCTGCCAATCCAAAAACATGCAGTCTGCCCACCCTTTCTTTCTTGCCTGATTTTTGTCGCCTGTTCATGGAATTCAATTAATCCTCTGAGGCAAGATTTGCCATCCGTGAACCCAGCTGAAGATGTGTTACATAGTTCTTTCGCTCCAGATATCTACTAGTTTTTTTCGCAAATTCGTCTCCATCATCTTGAATGGTATGCAAGTTAGGGACACTGACCTGCAGTTCAGTGCCTCCTGTCTATCCTTTTTTTGTATCTCAGGACTTTATTAGCCATCTTTAAAACTGTTGACAATTACTCTGTTACCAGTGATTTTTATACTCCATTGAGAGTGGCAGGCACAGTACTTCTGCTCTTTATTTTAGCATCCGTGGTGAGATTCCATCCGGGCCTATAGCCTTTGTTACATCCAGCTCTAGCAAATTCTTTTTTTTCAGGAACAAGAAAGATATTCCCCTCTCTTATCTCTGGAACTTGTTGCTCTAAGGGAAGACCTCCTGGAATTGCTTATTGAGTTCCATACACAATTCCTTGTCGTTAGTAGTGAACCTTTCCAAGTGTACAGCACTTGGAATCTGGGATATGATGAGAAGGAGTTGGGATGTAAAGGAAAGTAACTGGATATGAGGTCAAAAAGGTAGGTTATTAAGACAGGTGGCTGGAATATGAGAACAATGAGCTGAAATATGAGGACAAAATGCTGGCATATGATGACAATGAGATGGATTATGTGGACAATGAGATGGAATATGAGAATGAAGTGATGGAAGGGTCAACAGTTTTTTGACCAGACGAAGGCAGCTTTTTGTCATACGAAGGTCGTATTTTAGCTAACGAAAATTTCTTATATTTTTTTAACAGGAATTTATAAACATCTATAATTTTATTGTATTAAATTTAATGAAAGTATATATATATTTTTTAAATATTTTAATGTGGCGTTTTCCAAACAGTTTTCACTGCATTCCCCTTTACTAAATTTATTTTTGGAGGATCTCTTTTATTTAAAAAAAAAATGACTGTGCTGACCCCATTATTTAACATTTCGTATGAATTTCCTTTTTTTTTAATTTAACCCTTAATTTTTTTAATTTAATTAACCCAATTTTTTTTTAATTTAATTTCATTTATTTTTTTAATTTAATTTTTTTAATTTAATTTTAATTTTAAAATTTAATTTTTAATTTAAAATTTAATTTTATTAATTAAAAATTAATAATTTTTTATTTTATTTTTTTTAATTTAATTTTAAATTTTTAATTTAACTTGGGAGCCGGTCGGCCGAGCGGACAGCACGCTGGACTTGTGATCCTGTTGTCCTGGGTTCGATCCCAGGCGCCGGCGAGAAACCTTGGGCAGAGTTTCTTTCACCCTATGCCCCTGTTACCTAGCAGTAAAATAGGTACCTGGGTGTTCCAGCTGTCACGGGCTGCTTCCTGGGGGTGGAGGCCTGGTCGAGGACCGGGCCGCGGGGACACTAAAAATCCCCGAAATCATCTCAAGATAACCTCAAGATAACCTAACCCCCCTTCCCCCGTTGATATCATGTTGATAACATCTGGAATATCTAATGATAATACTCAATGGAAAATGAAGCACCTTCACTATCACCTCTCGCAAGGCTCACACACTTTTCCATTTGCCCCTGTAACAAAAAAGTTGAACATAGAATACAAATCTTTCATCTGATTACACGTTTTGAAAGTCAATCCCTGAATTCACTATTTTATTAAGCTAATACTAAACTCTACGGACTCTTGGCAGAACATTTCACATCAAGGGCGTCATGAAGGAGCGACATTGGGGCCACAACTAGGTCGACCCCGATCCACTGCCACTAAAAATCACTTATAATTCTGCAGAGTTTAATGAGGCTGGCACCCAGTGACTGGGCTCCAGCCTCGAGCACACAGTCAGACAAACAGACAGACATTCCTGACATCTCCCCCCCCCCCCCACCCCCCAAAAAAATAAGCTCACCCACATCCCCCAACTCACACCCTTCTCATCTCTGCCCACAAGCACCCTCCCATGCAGTCTCCACCCACACACTCACCCACCAGATCTTTTCCATAAACTCCCCAATAAACCTTCCCATTCTTCCTTCATGAGAAACAATGGGCAGAGTTTCTTTCATCCTACGCCCCTGTTACCTAGCAGTAAAATAGGTACCTGGGTGTTAGTCAGCTGTCACGGGCTGCTTCCTGGGGGTGGAGGCCTGGTCGAGGACCGGACCGCGGGGGACACTAAAGCCCCGAAATCATCTCAAGATAACCTCAAGATAAGAAGATGATTCCAAGATATCCTCCCGGTACGCCATGGGTAGGATAACTGCATGACCATAGTACCCCTCACCCCTGGCAGTAGTTAAAGGTCCTCCTGACTATGAGGGTCTTCGTTACTACTCGTAATGTTGTGAGCGCTAACTGTCTCAACAGTTAATGGGACGTCTACCTACAGTCTGACAGCAGTCATTCAGAAAACAGCATTGTTTTGTGTGTTGCAGCAGTGAACAGTCACGGCTGTGTGGTGCAGCAGTGAGCAGCCACAAATGTGTGGTGGAGCAGTGAACAGTCACAGCTGTGTGGTGGAGCAGTGAACAGCCACAGCTGTGTGGTGGAGCAGTGAGCAACCACAACTGTGTGGCGGAGCAGTGAACAGCCACAAATGTGTGGTGGAACAGTGAACAGCCACAGCTATTTGGTGGAGCAGTGAACAGCAACAAATGTGCAGTGGAGCAGTGAACAGCCACGGCTGTGTGGTGGAGCAGTGAACAGCCACAACTGTGTGGTGGAGCAGTGAACAACCACAGCTGTGTGGTGCAGCAGTGAACAGCCACAACTGTGTAGTGGAGCTGTGAACAGCCACAGCTGTGTGGTGCAGCAGTGAACAGCCACAGCTGTGTGGCAGAGCAGTGAACAGCTACAGCTGTGTGGTGGAGCAGTGAACAGCCACAACTGTGTGGCAGTGCAGTGAACAGCTACAGCTGTGTGGCAGAGCAGTGAACAACCACATATGTATGGAGGGCATATTATGACAGAGACCAGCATGTACATAATGACTTGTTCCCCTGGTGTAATGTCCTTGGAAGCAATAGTTTGCTGCCGAATGATCTCAGGCGAGTCTCAGTCACAATTGGATAATACTCGCTCTGTTGTCATGGACTACCGGACTGGTTCTTATCTTTTCAAGAAGTATCCGTCTGAAACTATGGAAAACTATAAAAACATTTATTATGTATTTCATTGTTCTTTCTGTATATATATCATATCTATTGGCTTTAAGAAAGTGATAATTCAACTTCCTGGATATTTATTATCAATGAAGATAATTAGTTCATGATAATTCTTTGCCTTTTTGCTTATTATTATAAACAAGTGTCATTATGATGCACTTTTGCTCACAGAACAGCGCAGAATTTGGTTTAATTTGATGTAAATAACTTTATTGTCAGATGTGTTTAAGCTCAACATCTGGTGGTGGGTTGAAAGTCTATCTGCTCGGATCACTATATCTTGAGGAAGGTGTACCTACCGTACAACTAAACTATACAAACTATAGAGAGACACAAAGACAGAGGTACCCAAACTATAGCAAAAAAAGCCATACCCATCTGGCGTCTGTCAAAGATAAGTCCATTTTCTATTTTTATTGAGATGACCCCAAATCTTGTCATCAGTCTGGAAGCCGCGATCCACTGTCCTCTGAGAAACAAGAAAATAGATATGGCCATCCCGCAGGTCTGCTGAGTTAACTCGCCCCTAGAGCCAATAGTGAGGAGGCTGCTGACTCAGGCCAGGGGAGACCAGGGGGCGACGACCGGCTTATGTCTGATGGAAGGCAAGACGACTCCGTAAGTCTTCCTGATGGAATGATACACAACCGTTCACCAACAGTCAAGTCTCCCTACACTCCAGCCTCTTAAAGTGATAGTACTTAGAGCAGCTATTTGGTTGAACGTATAAAAGAAGGACTGTTTGACCCTAAAGCAGTTCACGTTTTGTATAAATATTGTTGTATAAACTATGAAAATAAAATTCCGACGCTTTGAATAACAAAACACATATGCACTAAATTAGGCTTATGATAGCGCCTAATCAGGATTATGACTTGGGAAGGCTAGATTAAGTTTAATGCTTTAATAACATTTATTAAAAATAGGACGGGAACTTTTTGGGGTCCAGCACTACACGTTAGAACGTTTGACCAAACAGTCGCTCTATCACAATCCTCACTGCATTTTATTAAGATAGGATGTGCTCCCGATGGGCAGGGACCCCCCATACTGGGGCGAGGGACCCCATAATGGGGTACGGGACCCCGTACAGGGGTGATGGTCTTTCTACAGGGTTGGAGGACCCCGTACGGGGGCCAGGGACCCTGTAATGGGGCGAGCGACCCCTGTAATTGGGTGAGGGACCACATACTGGGGTGAGGACCCCCGTACTAGGGTGAGGGGACCCCATACTGGGGTGAGGGACCCCGTACTGGGGTGAGGGACCAATACGGGGGTGATGTACCCAGACTGGGTTGAGAGACCCCATTTTGCGGTGAGAGGGGCCCATTTAGGATAAGGGTCCCTTGCCGGGATGAGGAATCCCATATAGGGAAGAGGAACCCATACAGAGCCAAAGGAGGAGATTCCCTGCCAGGGAAACAGACTCAGCTGTGCTCCAGTCAGGGACACAGACTCAGCTGTGCTCCAGCCAGGGACACAGACTCCTCCTAGGCTATGCTCCTACAAGTGAGCACATTTTTTTCAGTGTCAGAGTAATTAACAAATGGAATGCATTAGGCTGTGATGTGGTGGAGGCTGACTCCATACACAGTTTCAAATGTAGATATGATAGAGCCAAGTAAGCTCAGGAATCTGTACATCAGTTCATTGATAGTTGAGAGGTGGGACCAAGGAGCCAGAGCTCAACTCCCACAAGCACAACTAGGTGAGCATGCACACACACACACACACACAGGGTGTGTGTGTGTGTGTGTGTGTGTGTGTTCAGATTCAGGCTAGGCTGGCACAACAAAGACCGACACCGTGTGTTAAAGATTATATTTGCAAAGGAAAACGTAAAGGAGAAGATCCTAAAAAAGAAGTCACCTGCAACATGTGGGAGAATTAAAAAAAAATTTCCTCCAGAGGAACATGACGAGGGAGTAGAGAGCCAAGGCAGCAGAAGCAAAGGAAGAAGTGCAGGGTGAGAGGGGAAAACTAGAAATCACAGCTCCCAACACAACATCCACAGGGGTGAGGGGGGGAACCCTCAGCCAGCTACCCAGTAACACCAGAGGGGAGCGCAACCTCACCACCCTCCTCTGCATAGAAACCCCCCCCCCCCCTACCCTAAACCCTTCCTGCCCCCACTCAAATGCTCAGCCAAATCTCCCTCCCCCCACACCCCATCCCCACCCTGCTACCCCTTCCCTCCCCTCCCCTCCTCCCACCATGTCCCCCTCCCACTTTTTCCTTTCAGTCCTCCCTCCCCCTTCATTCCATACCTTTCCTGTCCCCCTTTCATTTGACCCCCAACCCCCCACCCCAGTATCCCCTGAACCCTGTTATCCACCACACAAATCCTCACACCCATGGAATGGAACATCTTCCCCCACCTGCAGAACACTCACCAAGGAGGTAATATGGGAAGGGACAGAAGAAAGTGAGCCTCAAGGCAATGTATATTAACGTAAATGGAATTACAAATAAAGCATATAAACTTGGAGAATGGGTACTGGAAGAAAACCCAGACATAATAGCACTCACAGAAACAAAGCTAACGAAAGTCATAACAAGTGCAGTGTTCCCACAGGACTATCTATATAAATAAAAATAGAAATGTCAGTTTGTTCAAAATCGCTTATCTCCGAAAAATCTTCACAGATTGCTTTTGAAATTTTCACACAACGTTCCATTCGCATTCGAGCAGGTTTTTATATACATACTATATAGATGTCATGTTTGTGATGGTAAAAAAAAAACATGCTTTTTTCTGAAAAACTGTGTTTGTTATGTGTTTTTCATGTGAGGGAAATCTTCGAAACCTCTTTACCGATTGTTTTAAAACTTTGACACAACGTTTCATTTGAATATGCGCGTCTTTTTATATATGTACTATATACATGCCTCACCTGCGAAAGGAAAAAACATGCTTTTTTGAAAAGCAGCGCCATCTGTTGGACGTAAGAGCAACACACACTGTAATCTCCAAAAGTTCTTCACCGATTCCTTTGAAATTTTGATACAACGTTGCATTCGAATAGGCGCGCCTTATTATTTACTTACTTATTATAGATGCCACCCCAGTGACAGGTAAAAACATGCGTTTTTGAAAAACAGCGCCATCTGTTCATCTGTTGCAAATAATGGCAACATGCACACTATACTAAATATGTCACGAATTCCATTTCAATGTTTCCGATTGCATTGATCAATTTTATTTTCATAGATTTCTATATTTTTTTTTTTTAATTATTTTGTTTGACATAGTGTTGGAATTGAGATGTGTTGTTTACCATACTGTTCATTTTGTAAGTATATGTATAGATGCCACACCTGTTACAGGTACACCCATGCTTTTCTTGAAAAACAGCGCCGTCTGTTGCATGTAGGAGCAACACACATGCTATACTAGATATGTTACAATTCCATTTCAATTATTCTTACTGCATTGGTAAATTGAATTTTCATAGATTTTGATTTATTTTCAGTTTGATTTAATTGTTTTGTGTGAACTGCATTGGAATTTGAGCTGTGTTGTTTACCAGACCGTTCATTTCGTGAGTATAGTTGATTTTTTATATTATTTTAATATTTTCATTTCATTTTTTAACTGTTTTCTTATATTTCAGTGATGAGAACTTCAGATCACTTGATGTTCCCAATTTTCTGATGGGAACATCAGACCATTTGGGAAGGCATCGGACGAGGGAGTGGGGAATGGTGGGGATGACGAGGGGACAGAAGTGAGAATGGTGGGGGACGAGGGGACATGGGAGGGAGTAATGGTGGGAAGGACGAGGGGACTGGGGAGTTTGGGATAGTGGGGAAGGGGATGGGGGAATGGAGGGGTGGGGAGGACAAAGGGACAGGGAGTGGGGCATGGTGGGAAGGAAGAGGGGATGGTGGAGTGGAGAATGGTGGGGAAGCCGAGGAGACGGTTCAGGGGGGAATGGTGGTGAGAAATGGGGGACAGGGAAGGTTGCTGTGGCTCAGCCACAACAACGTGTGGCCGGGTACTGCTAGTTATGTTATAAGGAAAGATAGAGAAGGAAGACAGTCTCCGTGGTGTAGTGGTAAGATACTCGCCTGGCGTTCCGCGAGCGCTATGTCATGGGTTCGTATCCTGCCCGGGGAGGATTTACTGGGCGCAATTCCTTAACTGTAGCCTCTGTTTAACGCAACAGTAAAATGTGTACTTGGATGAAAAAACGATTCTTCGCGGCGGGGGATCGTATTCCAGGACCTGCCCGAAACGCTACGCGTACTAGTCGCTGTACAAGAATGTAACAACTCTTGTATATATCTCAAAAAGAAAAAAAAGAAGAAGGTGGTGGTGTATCTCTGCTGATAAGAAATGGCTAGGATTTTAAGGAGATGGTTATTCAGGCTGTGAAGGTTTCAGTGACTACATAACAGGTACCATAAAAACTGGAGGACAAAAAAGTATAGTCGTAGTCACATATAATTCACCAGCAAATGACAGAAAACCCAGAATGGAATATGACAGAAACAACATGGCCACCATTAACTAATAGAGAGAGCAGCTTCTGTTGCTAGCAGGAATGGATCTGGACTACTAATCATGGAGACCTCATCCACGGGAAGATAGGTTGGGAGAACAGACCCCACATGGAGGACCAGAAACATGGAGATCTAAGCTGCTGGACGTGGCAACAAGAACTTTCTAAGCCAACACATCAAGGAATCAAAAAGAATCAGATGAAGAAGATGAACCAGCCATGCTCGATCTGATATTTACCCTAAATGAATGGGATATAAAGGAAGTTAAGATGGAAGCACCCTGGGAATGAGTGATCACAGTGTATTGATATTTGAGTACTTGGAAGAGCTAGAAATATCTCCCCAAAAAAGAACTAGGAAACAAAAGGCAGGCATACCGAAAGGGGAATTATAAGGCGATGAGGGTTTCCAAAGGAAATACCTTGGGATACAGACCTGAGAGCTAAGTCTGTACAGGGTATGATGGACTATGTTACCCAAAAGTGTCAGGAGGCTGTAACAGGTTCATCCCGGTCAAAGGGAAAAATCCGAGAAGCAACAGAAGAACCCATGGTATAATAGGGCATGTATGGAAGCAAAGAAACTGAACAAAGGCGTGGAGGAACTTCCGGAATAACAGTATACCAGAAAGTAGAGAGAGATACCAGAGAGCCAGGAATGAGTACGTCAGGTGAGAAGAGAAGCAGAGAAAAGTTTTGAAAATGATATAGCAAACAAAGCCAAGACCGAACCAAAGCTACTCCACAGTCACATCAAAGGAAAACAACAGTGAAAGAACATGTATTGAAACTTAGAACAGGCGAGGACAGGTATACAGAGAATGACAAGGACAAGGGAAGGGAGGATGAGGGGATGAGGGGAGGGGACGGATGGAGGGGATGAGGGCGGGGGACGGAGGAGGGGATGAGGGTAGGGGGAAACGGGGGAG
>WNGS01004946.1:1259450-1276656 GCA_020271785.1 Procambarus virginalis
GGAGCTCCAACACTACGTGATGGAACACCAACAACACCATACGGAACATTAAAGCATCCAGCTACATACACTAGAGCTGGATGCTCCAACACCAGGGCTGGGACCGCCAACACTAGGGCTGGGACGCTCCAACACCAGGGCTGGACGCTCCACACACAGGGCTGGATGCTCCAACACCAGGGAGGGATGCTCCAACACCAGGGCTGGACGCTCCAACATCAGGGTGGACGCTCCAACACCAGGGCTGGACGCTCCAACATAGGGCTGGACGCTCCAACACCAGGGCTGGACGCTCCAACATAGGCTGGACGCTCCAACACCAGGGCTGGACGGTCCAACACCAGGGCTGGACGCTCCAACCCAGGGCTGGACGCTCCACCACCAGGGCTGGACGCTCCAACACCAGGGCTGGACGCTCCAACACCAGGGCTGGATGCTCCAACACCAGGGCTGGACGCTCAAACACCAGGGCTGGACGCTCCAACACCAGGGCTGGACGCTCCAACACTAGGGCTGGACGCTCCAACACCAGGGCTGGACGCTCCAAACCCAGGGCTGGACGCTCCAACACCAGGGCTGGACGCTCAACACCAGGGCTGGACGCTCACCACCAGGGCTGGACGCTCCAACACTAGGGCTGAACGCTCCAACACTAGGGCTGGACGCTCCCAACACCGGGCTGGACGCTCCAACACCAGGGCTGGACGCTCCAACACCAGGGCTGGACGCTCCAACACTAGGGCTGGACGCTCCAACACCAGGGTGGACGCTCCAACACCAGGGCTGGACGCTCCAACACCAGGGCTGGACGCTCCAACACCAGGGCTGGACGCTCCACCACCAGGGCTGGACGCTCCAAAACTAGGGCTGGATGCTCCAAAACTAGGGCTGGACGCTCCAACACCAGAGCTGGACGCTCCAACACCAGGGCTGGACGCTCCAACACCAGGGCTGGACGCTCCAACACTAGGGCTGGACGCTCCAACACCAGGGCTGGACGCTCCAACACCAGGGCTGGACGCTCCAACACCAGGGCTGGACGCTCCAACACCAGGGCTGGACGCTCCCCCACCAGGGCTGGACGCTCCAAACACCAGGGCTGGACGCTCCACCACCAGGGCTGGACGCTCCAACACTAGGACTGGACGCTCCAACACTAGGGCTGGACGCTCCACCACCAGGGCTGGACGCTCCAACACCAGGCTGGAAGCTCCAACACTAGGGCTGGACGCTCCAACACTAGGGCTGGACGCTCCAACACCAGGGCTGGACGCTCCAACACCAGGGCTGGACGCTCCAAAACCAGGGCTGGACGCTCCAACACTAGGGCTGGACGCTCCAACACCAGGGCTGGATGCTCCAACACTAGGGCTGGACGCTCCAACACCAGGGCTGGACGCTCCAACTCCTGGGCTGGACGCTCCAACACCAGGGCTGGACGCTCCAACACTAGGGCTGGACGCTCCAACACCAGGGCTGGACGCTCCAACACCAGGGCTGGACGCTCCAACACTAGGGCTGGACGCTCCAACACCAGGGCTGGATGCTCCAACACTAGGGCTGGACGCTCCAACACCAGGCTGGACGCTCCAACACTAGGGCTGGACGCTCCAACACCAGGGCTGGACGCTCCAACACTAGGGCTGGACGCTCCAACACCAGGCTGGACGCTCCAACACCAGGGTACACTGCCAGGTATACCTCGCTGGTCGGTACATATACACTAAGCTGACATTGTCTTAAGGACTCAGGAGTCACTGCTCAGTCACTACGACTAACGACCTAGCGGAGGTCATTGGCCAAATCGCCCTCTTATATATTTAGACAATAATTATATCTATAACAAAGGGACAAACAATGGAAGATTAAGCCTGTTACTAGCGAACTCTAATTATAAAATCGATGTACGAATTGGTGTGGGTGACTAGAGCAATCGTCATGATGGGGATCGTTAAGGTAATGTATTTCATGAAGAATGGTATTGCGGGTCTTGGACTATGTTCAGGGATGAAGTGTGCGTTGTTAAGTGGTTAGTACGCTATTGAGGGGGTTTTCATAACCTTCCCGAGGTTGTTTTTGTTTTCGACTTTTCTGGCCACTACGGTGCAAGTGTAGGGCGCGTCCCGAGGTTCCCGTGTGTGGAAACACGCCTTGCGGTGGTCCGGAAAAGTATTGGGCTTTGCGGTAGATAAACACAAGTTTAGGCAAGTCTATTGTGGGTACCTCCGGGGAGTCGATTGTGGGACCCTACACCCTACACAGGAAACCACCACGAAAACTATAGACGTTCAAGTCTACGCAAGAAGGAATCAGGCGTCATGTGATCCTCCAAAAAGGAATCGAGCAAAGTCAAAGGCAATTTAAAAAATTCCAACATGGTCTTTCCAGCACTCAAACTCACGAAGAACTGTCATATAATGGCACATCTTGGCCACCCTGGCGGCGGGCCTCAACAACCTGTTCTCTTAAAAAGAACGTCGCTTTGGCCGTTTTCATTTCAAATTACGTCCAAACTTGGCCATATCGCGCAAACCAGCCAAAAGTGACGTTATTTTTAAGAGGACGGGTTGGCCTCATCGCCCGAAGAAACCACCAGGAAACGGAAAAAGTCTGTCAACCTCCTTGGGACCCCGGGCAATGCGAACACCTTGCGGCGATAAAATATGGACCGTTGAATACGAATTACCGACGGTAGTTTTGAGACCCAATGACTACAATCCGTCACATGATCCGGCGGCCCCGGCGACGCAGGGGTCAAGTCGTCTACTTCTTCAACGACGAAGCGGTCAAGTCGTCTACGGCCCCAGCGACGCAGGCGTCAAGTCGTCTATAGCCCCAGCGACGCAGCCGTCTACGGCCCCAACGACGCAGCCGTCAAGTCGTCTATGGCCGCGACGACGCAGGGGTCAAGTCGTCTAAGGCCTCAGCGACGCAGCCGTCAAGTCGTCTATGGCCGCGACGACGCAGGGGTCAAGTCGTCTAAGGCCCCAGCGACGCAGCCGTCAAGTCGTCTATGGCCGCGACGACGCAGGGGTCAAGTCGTCTAAGGCTTCGGCGACGCAGGGGTCAAGTCGTCTATGGCCGCCACGACGCAGGGGTCAAGTCGTCTAAGGCCTCGGCGACGCAGGGGTCAAGTCGTCTATGGCCGCGACGACGCATGGGTCAAGTCGTCTACGGTCTCAGCGACGCAGGCGTCAGGACTTCCGCACGTCGTCAATGTTGCACAGAAGTCTTGGACAAAGGTTGGCAGGCCTTGACCTCCCAACACCACGGAAGTCTTGGCCAAAGGTTGGCAGGCCTTGACCTCCCAACACCACGGAAGTCTTGGCCAAAGGTTGGCAGGCCTTGACCTCCCAACACCAACACAAACCACAACAATTGCTCGACTTATTATCAGGAAACTCGACGATAAATTACAGTAATTACCAACGTTAGACTTCCCAATTAGTCTACTTCGAGCGTGTCTATTTTCATCAGCGCCACCTGAGGAAAATATCGGACATATCCACCGCTGGTGAACGCGAGCCAATCTCATCTCTCTCCATGGGTGTTTTTAATCTGATTGGCAGAGAGTAATCCCGTTACATAGTTATTACTCTAATTGCTTTCTCTTTTCAGGGATTTAGCAAATTTGGGTCTTTTTTTTAAGAATATAAGAAATCTTTTTATTTAATTTTATGAAAGTAGTTTTGCAAAAAAAAATATTTTTAATACAATTTATCACCTGTTGACATTTTATTTCCGCTTATTTTTGAGCAAGATAAAATATATTGTGTATAATAAAGTGTACACAACTTCAGTTATCTGTACCACTGATAACTAGTGAGAAGACTGTGAGAGATATCCAGGTCCGGCTGCTGTGTGACGGGAGATGTGAACACATGCAAGAGATAGTTTCACTATTATATTTTTCAAGTAATTATGTAACATGTGATAACAATTTAACGTATGTTAATAATTTAACACTTGGTAATAATTCAATACGTAGCAAAATATAACTTGTCGTAGCAATTTAACACTTGCTAACAATTTAGCATGTGGTAAAAATTTAATGTGTGGTAACAGTTTAACATAAAGTAGCAATTTAACAAGTAGTAACAATAAAACTTGTATTGACAATTTAACACATGGTAAGTATTTAATATGTGGTTATAATTTAGCATGTAGTAACAATTTAGCATGCGGTAGCAATTTAACATGTGACAGGAATTAAACATGTGACAGCAATTAAACATGTGATAACAATTTAACATATGGTAACAATATAACATGTGGTAACAATTTGTCATGTAATAACAATTTAACATGTAATAACAATTAAGCATGTGAATTTAACATGTAATAACAATTAAACATGTGAATTTAAGATGTAATAACAATTTATCATGTAACAATTTAGCATGTGGTAGCAACTTAACATGGGGAAACAATTTAAGGTGTTAAACAATGTAACCATCTTCATATAACAGGTCATGAATTAGAGCTTTTTAACTTGTATAAATGTAAAATAATTATCAGGACGTGGCACTCAGCCTGTATTACTTTACTCACCTAGCTGTGCTTGCGGGGGTTGAGCTTCCGCTCTTTGGTCCCCACTCTCAAATGTCAATCTACTGGTGTACAGATTCCTGAGCTTATTGAGTTCTATCATACCTACATTTGGAACTGTATATGGAGTCAGCCTCCACCACATCACTTCCTAAGGCATTCCATTTATTAACTACTCTGACACTGAAAACGTTTTTTCTAATGTCTCTTAGGCTCATTTGGGTACCTAGCTTCCACCTGTGTCCTCTTGGGCGAGAAACACCCGTGTTAAATAATCCATCTTTATCTTCCCTGTCAATTCCCCCTGAAAACTTTGTGTGGTGATCATGTCTCCCAGATCTTTTCTGTGTTCCAGCAACGTGAAGTGCAGTTCAACAGCCTTTCCTCGTAACTTATGCCTCTTAGTTCTGGGACTAGTTTAGTGGAATACTTTTGAACCGTCTCCAGCTTCGCTTTGTATATGGCAAGGTATGGATTCCATGCTTGGGCCGCATACTCCAGGATTGGTCTTACATATGTGGTATACAAGGTTATGAATGATTCCTTACACAGGTTTCTGAAGGCAGTGCTGATGTTAGCCAGCCTTGCATACGCCTCTGATGATATTTTCTCGATGTGGGCTTCAGGAGACAGGTTTGGCATGATATAAATTCCTAGATTTTTCTCTTTGTCCGTATCATGGAGAACTTCATCTCCCATTCGGTATTCTTTGTCTGGTCTCCTGTTCCCTCGGCCTAGTTTCATTATCTTACATTTACTTGAGTTGAAATGTAGTAGCCATTTGTTGGACCATTCCTTGAGCTTATCTAGATCATCTTGTAGCGTCTTGTTATCTTCCTCTGTCTTAATCCTCCTCATAATTTTTGCATCATCAGTAAAAATTGAGTGGAACGAATCTGTTCCCTTTTGGAGATCATTTACATATATCAGAACAGGATAGTTTTAAGGGCTGAACCCTGCGGGACTCCACTATGCCACTATGAGACCTCACCCCTCATAGTGATTCGCGATAATCTCTTATTGCTTAGGTACTCCCTTATCCAATGGAAAACCTTCCCATTTACTCCTGACTGCATCTCCAGCTTCTGCCCAAGTCTTCTGTGTGGCACTGTGTCAAAAGGTTTCTGCCAATCCAAAACATGCAGTCTGCCCACCCCTTTCTTTCTTGCCTGATTGTTGTCGCCTGTTCATGGAATTCAATTAATCCTCTGAGGCAAGATTTGCCATCCGTGAACCCATGCTGAAGATGTGTTACATAGTTCTTTCGCTCCAGATATTCTACTAGTTTTTTTCGCAAATTCGTCTCCATCATCTTGAATGGTATGCAAGTTAGGGACACTGAACTGCAGTTCAGTGCCGCCTGTCTATTCTCTTTTTGTATCTCAGGACTGTATTAGCCATCTTTAAAACTGTTGACAATTCCTCTGTTACCAGTGATTTTTTATACTCCATTGAGAGTGGCAGGCACAGTAATTCTGCTCTTTATTTTAGCATCCACGGTGAGATTCCATCCGGGCCTATAGCCTTTGTTACATCCAGCTCTAGCAAATTCTTTTTTTTCCAGGAATAAGAAAGATATTCCCCTCTCTTATCTCTGGAACTTCTTGCTCTAATGGGAAGACCTCCTGGAATTGCTTATTGAGTTCCATGCACAATTCCTTGTCGTTAGTAGTGAACCTTTCCAAGTGTACAGCACTTGGAATCTGGGACATGATGAGAAGGAGCTGGGATATGAAGAGAAGGAGCTGGGATATGAAGAGAAGGAGCTGGGATTTGAAGAGAAGGAGCTGGGATTTGAAGAGAAGGAGCTGGGATTTGAAGAGAAGGAGCTGGGATTTGAAGAGAAGGAGCTGGGATTTGAAGAGAAGGAGCTGGGATTTGAAGAGAAGGAGCTGGGATTTGAAGAGAAGGAGCTGGGATTTGAAGAGAAGGAGCTGGGATTTGAAGAGAAGGAGCTGGGATGTAAAGGAAAGTAACTGGATATGAGGTCAAAAAGGTAGGTTTTAAGACAAGTGGCGGGAATATGAGAACAATGAGCTGAAATATGAGGACAAACAGCTGGCATATGATGGCAATGAGATGGATTATGAGGACAATGAGATGGAATATGAGAATGAAGTGATGGAAGGGTCAACAGTTTTTTTGACCAGACGAAGGCAGCTTTTTGTCATACGAAGGTCATATTTTAGCTAACGAAAATTTCTTATAATTTTTTAACAGGAATTTATAAACAACTATAATTTTTTTGTGTTAAATTTTATGAAAGTATATATATATATATTTTAAATATTTTAATGTGGCGTTTTTCCAAACAGTTTTCACTGCATTCCCCTTAACTAAATTTATTTTTGGAGGATCTCTTTTATTTAAAAAAATGACTGTGGTTACCCATTATTTGACATTTGGTATGAATTTCCTTTTTTATTTTTATTTAAGCCCCCCCCCTTCCCCCTTTGATATCATGTCGATAACGTCTTGAACATCTAATGGTAATTCTCTATGGAAAATAAAGCACTTTCACCATCACCTCTCGCAAGGCTCACACACTTTTCCATTTGTCACTGTAACAAAAAAGTTGAACATAGAATACAAATCGTTCATTTGAATACACGTTTCGAAAGTCAATCTCTGAATTCTCTATTTTTTTTTTATTAATTCCTTAGGTACATCTGCATTAGTGCAGCTACCCTAGACTATATGAAGTGGAGTACAGTGTGTCAAAAGGAAAAAGCTAACTAGTTGATGCTAGAAAATCCCCATCACACAGGATGGTTAGTCATACAGAGGCATGTGATAAGCAGTCTGCACTGGCAGATTCCGGATGCATTTTGAGGATATCATCAACACAAGATTGAATAAGGTAGCAGTGGTAATAAAGGTCACCATCTCGCAGGATGGTTAGTCATACAGGGCCATATGTTTAGTAGCCTGCACTGGCAAATTTTGGGTACACTGTGAGGATATCTTCAAGAATACGAGAGTGAATAAAGTAATTGCAAAGCTCCAGGTACCTCATGCCAACTGGTCTGAAAGGTCTAATAACTGGGCATTCAGTGATGTAGTGCGGGAGATCGTACAGTAGTTCCTGCTCACAGAGTTTGCAACTGGAGTGCTCAGGATTGGGAGATCCGTCACCTGCAGCCACCTGCCACAGGTAACGGTAACCCAGCCTGATCCTTGCAACCACTGTGTCGCACAGTCTAGTGGACGTTTTGTGCTGCCCATAGATGTAGGTTTCAGATCTGAACAAATCATAGCTTTTTTTACTAGTACTTTCAGGTCGTTGGGAGTCAGTAAGTTCTTTCCTATCAGATCTGAATGTTTGGATCAATACAGTTTTGACAGCAGAGATGGGGATACCTAGATCTAAGTCAACTTCAAACTTGTTACACGCTAATTTGGCTGCAAGGTCTGTTTCATTATGATGGGTTATATTTATGTGTGAAGGTATCCATACAAATCTCTATTTTATTAAGCTAATGCTAAAATCTACGGACTCTTGGTAGAACATTTGACATCAAGGGCGTCATGCAGGAGTGACATTGGGGCCACAACTAGGTCGACACCGATCCACTGCCACTAAAAATCACTTATAATTCTGCACAGTTTAATGAGGATGGCACCCAGCGCCTGGGCTCCAGCCTCGAGCACACAGTCAGACAAACAGACAGACATTCTTGATTACAGGTATAACTGGTGGTCCTTTCCCATCTCCCCCCCCACCCCTGTCCAAGCACTTGAACTGGACGGAAGAGCGACGGTCTCGCTTCATACAGGTCGGCGTTCAATCCCCGACCGTCCAAGTGGTTGTACACCATTCCTTTCCCCTCGTCCCATCCCAAATCCTTATCCTGACCCTTCCCAGTGCTATATAGTCGTAATGGCTTGGTGCTTTCCCCTGATCTTATCCCAACTATATCCCCCCACCCCCCAAAAAATAAGCTCACCCACATCCACCAACTCACAACCTTCTCATCTCTGCCCACAAGCATCCTCCCATGCAGTCTCCACCCACACACTCACCCACCAGATCTTTTCCATAAACTCCCCAATAAACCTTCACATTCTTCCTCCATGATTCCAAGATATCCTCCCGGTACGCCATGGGTAGGATAACTGTATGACCATATTACCCTCACCCCTGGCAGTAGTTAAAGGTCCTCCTGAATGTGAGGGTCTTCGTTACTACTCGTAATGTTGTGGGCGCTAACTGTCTCAACAGTTAATGCGAAGTCTACCTACAGTCTGACAGCAGTCATTCAGAAAACAGCATTGTTTTGTGTGTTGCAGCAGTGAACCGTCACGGCTGTGTGGTGGAGCAGTGAACAGCCACAGCTGTGTGGTGGAGCAGTGAACAGCCACAGCTGTGTGGTGGAGCAATGAACAGCCACAGCTGTGTGGCAGAGCAGTGAACAGCCACATATGTATGGAGGGCATATTATGACAGAGACCAGCATGTACATAATGACTTGTTCCCCTGGTGTAATGTCCACAGTTTCCTTGGAAGCAATAGTTTGCTGCCGAATGATCTCAGGCGAGTCTCAGTCACAATTGGATAATACTCGCTCTGTTTTCATGGACTCCCAGACTGGTTCTTATCTTTTCAAGAAGTATCCGTCTGAAACTATGGAAAACTATAACAACATTTATTTTGTATTTCATTGTTCTTTCTGTATATAAATCATATCTATTGGCCTTAAGAAAGTGATAATTCAACTTCCTGGATATTTATTATCAATGAAGATAATTAGTTCATGATAATTCTTTGCCTTTTTGCTTATTATTATAAACAAGTGTCATTATGATGCACTTTTGCTCACAGAACAGTGCAGAATTTGGTTTAATTTGATGTATATAACTTTATTGTCAGATGTGTCTAAGCTCAACATCTGGTGGTGTGTTGAAAGTCTATCTGCTCGGATCACTATATCTTGAGGAAGGTGTACCTACCGTACAACTAAACTATACAAACTATAGAGAGACACAAAGACAGAGGTACCCAAACTATAGCAAAAAAAGCCATACCCATCTGGCGTCTGTCAAAGATAAGTCCATTTTCTATTTTTATTGAGATGACCCCAAATCTTGTCATCAGTCTGGAAGCCGCGATCCACTGTCCTCTGAGAAACAAGAAAATAGATATGGCCATCCCGCAGGTCTGCTGAGTTAACTCGCCCCTAGAGCCAATAGTGAGGAGGCTGCTGACTCAGGCCAGGGGAGACCAGGGGGCGACGACCGGCTTATGTCTGATGGGAGGCAAGACGACTCCGTAAGTCTTCCTGATGGAATGATACACAACCGTTCACCAACAGTCAAGTCTCCCTANCGTCGGATGCTGATAAGGAGGACAGGAAGGCTGGAACAGCGATTTGCGTTGCTGTTCGAACTCCGAGGCCCCCAAGTCTTACGGAAGAGAGGCTTGTTTCCACTGCAGGTCATCAAGAGAGAGGTTAAGGGCTTTTTCTAGCATTGATTTCAGTAACCGGTCATACTCACTTAGTTTTTGGCTACTGTAAGATGGTGAACACCTCAGAAAGTAGGTTAACCTGGGGAGGGACAGACATCTGGTGATGAGATAGAGTGCATCATGAGCATCAATATCCTCAATCCTCCCATCCATCCTCTTAAGGTCGGCGATTTTCTTATCAAGGACCTCATCGATGGCTTTCAACCCCAGGGGAGCTCCTAGGAGTGTGCTGTCTTCAGGTTTAGTTTTATGGATGTTTGGCAGAAGACCCTCTATTCTCTCTACGATGCCCTGGTTGGAACATATTATTTCACATTTAGAAGGGTTCAGGGTGAGGCCTAAAACTGCACCTTGCTCCTGGATTTTTCTGATGTCCTCCAGGAGGGAGTCTTGGGAACCAGCTAGGGTACCATCATCCAAGAACCAGATGTTAAGCTCGCTGGACAGGACCTCTGTGACTTGTTTGATGACTAAGCAGAAAAGGAGAGGAGCAAGGGGGTCACCCTGTTGGACGCCTTCCCGCGAGTCAATTTCATGTTCGCCAAAAAGTAGCTTAAGATCCATACTGTAGCATGAATGTACGAAAGGGTAGAGGGAAGGGAAATGACTATGAACCGCACGGAGTACAGCATCCCTCCGCACCAAATTGAAGGCATTTTTGAAATCTAGCTTGATAAGGGCCTTTTCGTCTGTGATATTGGCGATGAAGGCTCGAGCTGCATGGGCTGCCGCCTCACACCCTTGTGGAATGCCAAACCCAAGCTGTTTTGGCTTCAGCATGTTGGCCGCTGCATCACTAACTGTTCTTGCGGCTGCCTTTGCGACGAGACGCCGGAGAGAATTGCCCACAGCTATTGGCCTGATCCCTCCATCCTTTTTCTTTAGAGCACAGAGGATGCTCCAAAAAAATAGGTCTTATGGACGGTGGTATGTTGCCAGCTAGACATGTGTTGGTGAATCTGGTTAGTTCCACCAAGAGGTTCTTTGCAATGTCACCCAGTGCAGGGTTGAGCATTTGCTTGAGGTGGTTGGGTTTTAGTCCTGTGAACCCACCTGCTGATCCGGTTGGGAAGGACATGGCTGCTTTATGGACCACAGATTCAGCCACCCAGAGAGGTTCTGCTCCGGTAGCCCCCACTTGTACAATGTCGTCCTCACTTGGAGCCCTGGCAGGGTGTTTCTCCCTTAGGGCTTGAGCTGTTGCGGCATCTCTATCGGCAATTGAGTCCTCACTGGTGATGACTCTTATTGCGCCAATAGTGTTTCCTTCTTCTATTTTCTTGGTGACTGATGTTCTGATTTTTGATGTCTCGGATATGGCACTGTTGCTCTTCCTGCCGTGGGTGTTTCTCGCGCGAGTGGAAAGGCGCACCTGGTTGTCCTCCCTGGGGAAATCATTTATAGCTTTGATGATTGAGGCAGCTAAGGTTTTGTCTCTCCTTGCAGGGGTGGCTAGACATATATTGCCAAACAGTAGGAGGTTGTGCCACGCTTGGGTCGTTCCAGGAGAGTCGTTGACCTTTCTCAGGAGGGCAGATAATTTGGCTGCTGCGTGGGGGCGGGCTGCTTTAGGGATGTGTTGCAAGGTTCTGGCTGATGTTGCTTTGATAGCCTCTAATAAATTTTCCGTGGGAATGAAGGTCTGGGAGGTGTTTTGCCTGACGGGCGGTATGGGCTGTTGATTGGTGTTCTCCCTGGGAGGGCGCCCAGAACCCAAACACCTGGCTCCGTTGTGGTAATGATTGCGCACATTACCGTCACTCGACCGGATAAGGCATACCCTGTCACACGTCTGACATCTGCCTTGTCTACCCCTGCTTGGTGGCTCATCTTGGCTTATATATATATATATATATATAATATATATTATATATATAAATATATATATAATATATTTATATATATATATATATAATATATATATTATTATATATATATATATATATATAATATATATTATTATATTATATATATATAATATATATAATATATTAAATATATATAATATTTTCCAGGCGATTAATATATATATATAATATATATTATATATATATAAATATATATATATATATATATATATATATATATATATAAATATATATATATATATATATATATATATATATATATATATATATATATATATATATATATATATATATATATATATATATATATATATTGATTGCTGGTGTTGACTTCTTGATGTGTAGTGCCTCGCAGATGTCAAGCCGCCTGCTTTCGCTGTATCTATCGATGATTTCTGTGTTGTTTGCTAAGATTTCTCTGGTGATGGTCTACTTGTGGGAAGAGATTATATGTTTCTTAATAGAAATGTTGTCCCTATAGACAAAAATCAGAAGATACAACTGACGATTTACTATAAAACCAAAAAAACGCCCAGCCTACTCATGAGAAACTCTCCAGACACAAAGCTGAACGCTTTAAAAGAGACCAACGTCGTCTATGCCTTCAAATGCCCACTTGGGGACTGTAAGCCTCAAAGAACTCAGTATATAGGCAAGACAACATCTCTTTCCAGGCGATTAACGATGCCTAAGCAACAGGGCTCCATTAACAATATATTTCAGGACCCTTTCCTACATTTTGTGAGCTGTGGAAAAGAAGTTCCTGTAAAATAGTCTAATAGGGGGTATAGGTGTTGTGTTAGTTGTCTCTTCAGAGGTTGCATGGCGTTTCACCTTCCTTCTTATAATCTTATAAACTATTACAACTTAGCAGATCATTAAACGAGCTAAAATACGGGCAGCAAAACCATGAATACAGCTCCCAATGACGTCAACTAATGGTGCCAGATCAGAGATACGTTCTCTCAAGTCAATTATATTTACTAGTGAAAACCCGAGCCCATATTTACCACACCCTTGTATAAACCACAAGTCAGCCGGCTGTCTTACAGCTCTTTAAATGATCTGCTATGGAATAATAGTTAGTGTACTGGCTGGCCACTTGGTTAGTCTGGGTTTAGTTCTCTCATAGGGTAAGAGTTTCTGTGTTAAATATAACTTGTGGATTATGCATGTGTGAGGTATATAACCAGCACACATTAACCAGCACACATTAACCAGCACACATTAACCAGCAAACATTAACCAGCACACATTAACCAGCACACATTAACCAGCAAACATTAACCAGCACACATTAACATGCAAAAATTAACCAGCACACATTAACCAGCACACATTAACATGCAAAAATTAACCAGCAAACATTAACCAGCACACATTAACATGCAAAAATTAACCAGCACACATTAACCAAAACACATTACCAGCACTCATTAACTAGCGCATATTAACCAGCATACATTAACCATTACACATTAACCAGCATACATTAATCTGAACACATTAACTTGCACACATTAACCAGCACACATTAACCTGCACATATCAACTACCACACATTAACCTGCACACATTAACCAGCACACATTAACCAGCACACATTACCCTGCACACATTAAAAAACACACATTATCCTGCATACATTATCGAGCACACAATAACCAGCACACATTACCAAGCACACATTAACCAGTACACATTAACCAACAAACATTAACTTGCACACACATTAACCAGCAAACATTAACAAGCACACATTAACCAGCACACATTAACCTGCACACATTATCCAGCACACATTAACCAGCACACACTAACCTGCACACATTATCCAGCACACATTAACCAGCACACATTAACCAGCACACATTAACCAGCACACATTAACCAACACACATTAACCAGCACACACTAACCTGCACACATTATCCAGCACACATTAACCAGCACACATTAACCTGCACACATTAACCTACACACATTAACCTGCACACTTTAACCAGCACACATTAACCAACACACATTAACCTGCACACATTAACCTACACACATTAACCTGCACACTTTAACCAGCACACATTAACCAACACACATTAACCAGCACACATTAACCAACACACATTAACCAACACACATTAACAAGCACACATTAACCAGCACACATTAACCTGCACACATTAACCAGCACACATTAACCAACACACATTAACCAACACACATTAACCAGCACACATTAACCAGTACACATTAACCTGCACACATTAACCTGCACACATTAACCAGTACACATTAACCAGCACACATTAACCAACACACATTAACCAGCACACATTAACCAACACACATTAACCTGCACACATTAACCAACACACATTAACCTTTACACATTAACCAGTACACATTAACCAGCACACATTAACCTGCACACATTAACCAACACACATTAACCAGCACACATTAAACAACACACAACCTGCACCTGCACACATTAACCAACACACATTAACCTGCACACATTAACCTGCACACATTAACCAGTACACATTAACCTGCACACATTAACCAACACACATTAACCAGCACACATTAACCAGCACACATTAACCAGCACACATTAACCAGCACACATTAACCAGCACACATTAACCAGCACACATTAACCAGCACACATTAACCAGCACACATTAACCATCACACATTAACCAGCACACATTAACCAGCACACTCTAACCAACCACACATTAACCAGCACACATTAACCAGCACACATTAACCAGCACACATTAACCAGCACACATTAACCAGCACACATTAACCAGCACACATTAACCAGCACACATTAACCATCACACATTAACCAGAAGACAAAACATCTAAATCATCGTAGGAATGACGAAGAAATATTTTATTTTTCCAGTTAGAGGAAAAGAAATCACGGAAGCCTGTGAAATGGCACATGAATGCAAGCCAACCAAATTATTAGAGGAACGGGAAGTGAGGGACAAAGGAAGGGGAAGTGAGGGACAAAGGAAGGGGAAGTGAGGGACAAAGGAAGGGGAAGTGAAGTACAAAGGAAGGGGAGGAGAAGAACAAATGAAGGGGAAGTGAAGGACAGAGGGAGTGTAAAAGTGTTCCTGAACTTCGTATTCACTAATATAAATGGAGCGAGATAAAAAATTACTGTAGGTAAACCCATACATTAAAAGTTAAGATGTCAGAGATTTTAACATTTAAGAGTGACATAACTTGATCCAATTGTAAATGTGGTCGTATTCTCGACGGGTTAAATGTATTGCCGGGGTTAAACTCTTACAACATTTGTTCGACCATTCCTTCAGCTTGTCCAGGTCTTCTTGAAGCCTCAAGCTGTCCTCCTCTGTCTTCTCATAATTTTGGCATCGTTAGCAAACATTGAGAGGAATTAGTCTATACCCTCTGGGAGATCATTTACGTATATCAGCAACAGGATAGGTCCGAGAACAGAGCCCTGTGAGACCCCACTGGTGACTTTACGCCAAACTGAGGTCTCACCCCTCACTGTAACTCTCTGCTTCCTATTGCTTAGATACTCCCTTATCCACTGGAGCACCCTACCATTTACTCCTGCCTGTTTCTCCAGCTTATACATCAGCCTCTTTTAGGTACTGTGTCAAAGGCTTTCTGACAGTCCAAGAAAATGCAGTCTGCCCAACCTTCTTTTTCTTGCCTAATGTTTGTCACCTAATCGTAGAATGAACCCTGAACCCATGCTGGTGGGTTGTCACGAAGTCCCTTCTCTCCAGATGTTCTACTAGTTTTTTTTCATGATCTTCTCCATTACCTTACATGGTATACAAGTTAAGGAAACTGGCCTGTAGTTCAGTGCCTCTTATCTGTCACCCTTTTTATATATTGGTACTACTTTAGTCTTCTTCCATATTTCTGGTAGGTCTCCCGTCTCCAGCGACCTACTATACACTATGGAAAGTGGCAAGCAAAGTGCCTCTAAACATTCTTTTAATACACATGATGAGAATCCGTCTGGACCAACAGCCTTTCTCACGTCCAGAACCAACAGGTGTCTCTTGACTTCACCTCTAGTAATTTCGAACCCTTCCATGGACGCTTGGTTTACTGCCACATCTGTTAGCGCTGTTACCTCACCTCGTTCTGTTGTTAAAACGCCCTGGAACCTCTTGGTGAGTTCAAACACTGATAGGAACCTCTTGTCACACACCGCATAGTCATTCTCTGTATACCTGTCCTCACCTGTTCTAAGTTTCATCATCTGTTCTTTCACTGTTGTTTTCCTCCTGACGTGACTGTGAAGTAGCTTTAATTCGGTCTTGGCTTTATTTGCTATATCGTTTTTATACTTTTTCTCTGCTGCTCTTTTCACACTAACATTCTCATTCCTGGTTCTCTGGTATATCTCTCTGCTTTCTGGGTTTTTGTAATTTCGGAAGTTCCTCCACGCCATTTTGTTCAGCTCCTATATTTCCATACATGTCCTATTAAACCTTAGAATCTTCTTTTGCTTCTTGGGCTTTTTCCTATAGGGCCGGAATAAACCTGTTTACTGCCTCCTGACACTTTTGGGTGGCATAGTCTATTATGTCTTGTACGGACTTAGCTCTGAGGCCTGTGTAACATGTTCCCTTTCTGTACGTCAGCCCTTTGTTTCCCATTTCTTTTTTGGTGGACATAATACCTAGGTCTACAAGATACTCAAAGATCAATACACTGTGATCACTTATTCCAAAGGGGGGGAGGGAGGGGCTTTCAACTTTACTTTCCTTACATCCGACTCATTTAAGGTAAATATCATATCAAGCTTAGTTGATTCATCTTCTCTTCTCATTCTTGTCGGTCCCCTTAATGTGTTGGCCTGGAAAGTTTCTTGTTGCCACATCCAGCAGCTTAGCTCTCCATGTGTCTGGTCCTCCATGTGGGTCTCTGTTCCCCCAATCTATCTTCCCATGGTTGAAGTCTTCCATGATTAGTAGTCTGGATCAGTTCCTGCTAGCATTCCTGAGTGTGCGATTGTCACTTCTGTGAACTACATAGGGTTACATGTGGGGATGTTGGGTGATTTGTGGATACTACTGATAAATTGGGTGTTGTTTAGGGTAAACCTGAGGGATAGTAGGGTGGACGAGGAAGGTTATTGGGGGTGAGATTGGGGGGAGATTTGAATGCATCACAGCCGCAATATTATACAATAAGCGCGTAATAAAATGCATGAGTCCCCGAGCTCATTTGACGCAAATACGAAATTCCAGCAATGGATATTGAAATAAATTTACATACATATTCAGTTGCTGAAATGAGGGGACAAGGG
>WNGS01004946.1:1284822-1294887 GCA_020271785.1 Procambarus virginalis
ACACGCACGCACGCACGCTTTATACTGCCTACGTGAAACCAGTCTTGAGTATGCAGACCCATCATTGAGCACCCACCTGAAAGAAATACATTGGAAACTGGAAAGGTTAAAAAATTAGCGACGAGGCTCGTCTAGAGTTACAAGGGATGGAATATGAAGAGTGACAGAAGGAACTTGTATCTGACGACACTAGAAAAAAAGGAGGGGAGCGAGGAGACATGATAGCAGCGTATAAAATACTTAAGAGGATTGACAGAGTGGAAATAGACGAAATGTCACAGGGAATACCAAAAGAACAAGGGAACATGGGTGGAAGCTGGAACTCAGATGCGGGGTGGGAATTATCACAGGGAAAACGCCAAGCTATTAGACTATAAGCACTGGGAAGAGGTCAGGATAAGCATTTGAGATAGGACGGGGGGGGGGGGGAGGGAGGATGATGCCCAACCACTTGGACGGTCGGGGATTGAACGCTGACCTGCATGAAGCGAGAGTGTCGCTTTACACGTCCAGCCCAAGCAGTTAGAGTCAGATGAATCATAGAGATGTTAAAAAAATTTATTTTAGCGTGATAGTGGGGAAATGGAGTGAAGTAAAGGAGCACATTGTGGAAACCAACACTATTCATAGCTTTAAAACTAGGAATGATAAGGAAGGACAGGATGAGCCAACGCTCGATCCTGCAGGTACTTACAGGTGAGTACACTCACAAACGAGAGCCAGTGGAAGAAGTTATAAGAAAAAACTTAATTAAATTTCCAGGTAGAACTTCAGAGTCGAACCTGAGCACGTCGACACTTTATAAACGTGCGCACTTGAACACTTTACAGACGTTCTCACGCACTTGAACACTTTACAGACGTTCTCACGCACTTGAACACTTTACAGACGTTCTCATGCACTTGTAAACCTTACTAACGTTTTCACGCACTTTACAAACCTAGGCGCATAATCACTTCACAAACGAGCGGACATAAACACTTTACGTGCATACGCTCACACTTTCTAAACATGTGAACGCAAAACACTTAAAAAAATTGTGTGCACGCAAACACTTAATAAATATGCATACACAAACACTTTACAAACGTTTTTACACAAAAACTTTTACAAACAAACACTTTACAAACTTGTGTACACAAACACTTTACAAACTTGTGTACACAAACACTTTACAAACTTGTGTACACAAACACTTTACAAACACAATCACTTTACAAACTTGTGTACACAAACACTTTACAAACATGTGTACACAAACACTTTGCAAACGTGTGTACACAAACACTTTACAAACGTGTGTACACAAACACTTTACAAACGTGAGTACATAAACATTTTACAAACACAAACACTTTATAAACGTGTGTTCATAAACATTTTACAAACACAAACACATTACAATCGTGAGTACACAAACACTTTACATACACAAACACTTTACAAACATGTGTACACAAACACTTTACAAACGTGTGTACACAAACACTTTACAAATTTGTGTACATAAACATTTTACAAACACAAACACTTTACAAACATAAACACTTTACAAACGTGATTAAACAAACACTTTATATTCACAAACACTTTAGAAACGTGTACACAAACACTTTAGAAACGTGTACACAAACACTTTACAAACACAAACACTTTAAAAACACAAACACTTTACAAACACAAACACTTTACAAACATAAACACTTTACAAACATGTATACACAAACACTTTGCAAACTTGTGTACACAAACACTTTACAAACGTGTGTACACAAACACTTTACAAACATAAACACTTTACAAACATAAACACTTTACAAACATAAACACTTACAAACGTGTGTACACAAACACTTTACAAACGTGAGTACTCAAACACTTTATATACACAAACACTTTACAAACCTGCGTACACAAACACTTTACAAACGTGTGTACACAAACACTTTACATACACAAACACTTTTACAAACGTGAGTACACAAACACTTTACAAACAAAAAACTTTGCAATCGTGAGTACACACACACATTACAAACATGTGTACACAAACACTTTACAAACGTGTGTACATAAACACTTTTCAAACATGTGAACACAAACACTTTACAAACGTGAGTACACAAACACTTTACATACACAAACACTTTACAAACGTGCGTACACAAACACTTTACAAACGTGTGTACATAAACACTTTTCAAAGTTTTGTACACAAACACTTTATAAACATTCTCACACAAGCACTTTACAAACGTGCTCACACAAGCATTTTACAAACATGCTCACACAAGCACTTTCCAAATTAACACAGAAACACTTTACAAATAATTTGAACACCATAAATTCCCTATCATGAATTTGTCTTATAAATCTATCTACAAATAGTCGCATGAAAACACATATTATTTACCGATAAATAAAAACTCACATCGTGTGAATAACAAAATATTAATGTCCCGCACGCGACACCCCATTGAGCATGCGATCAGCTGATTAGGCACAACAAAAACATTCTCCAAGCACAGAGATTAGAGAGAGGGGGAGTGTCTTTGCACGCAGAGTCCATGTGCGTAACGCGTTTCATACATGAAACAAAAATATAAAACTGAACAAAAAACATGGTGTTTAGATGGTTTTGCAGCTCAGTGACAAGTGGTTCAGTTGTTTGTATAGAAATACTAACCAGATGATATCGTAAGTGTCCCCAAGAATGATTGTGTACACGCTACGCTATTACAAGAGTTTACACGGATGATGCTCAGTGTAACGATGGGTAATGTTATGGGTAACACCGACGGCTCTGTAGAAGGAGGTGGAAGATGTACCGGATATGCCTGTAATATATTGAAATAATCTTTTGTCGTACACAGAGAAACGAAGCGCCTCAAGGACTGGGAGAGTCCCACTCAAACCAAACTTGCAGGCATATGGGTGTGTGAACAATTTGAAACGTTCATTAGAGTGTATCCTCCATGTTACAGCAAAGATAGACCCTGAAGACATCTTCCTGGGACGACCGGACCGATGTTTCTGCCAAGGTTGGTCATCACTGTTTCCCCTCTCGGAAACGCGATCAATACTTCCTCATATGGACCGGCATACACCCAACAATAAATTTATTACCTGAATTTGGTAGCCTGCTTCCCGTAAAACCGTGATCTGAGCAATGGTTGCTTTGCTTTGTTGATTGGCGGGTGCCATAACAACCATTGTAATACTCCCAACACCACCATCAACTACGATAACAAACCACGAGGTGCCACAACGGGACGCCCAGCAACACAATCGCTCACTGTAAACGGCCGGGGCCAAATGAGGCTGCCATGCTGTCTGCCTGTCTGTGAAAGCCGAGGAACACCGTAACGTCATGTGCCCGGCGCTAGCTTCTGTCACGCATATTTCACCTGATAATACTCCTGGCATTATTGTTGCTTGCACCTGTTGGATGCATGCAACAATAATGCCACGAGTGTTGCCGGTGTTGGGTGCATGTTGTTCTAACGACTTCCCAACACTTTTGGACAATCGCTGGCAGGATGGTGGCAGCACTGGACTGCCGGGGGAGAAAATATTTTCTCTAAGAAGCTATGATAAAGTTTCTGATCAAAAAACTGCAGTAACCACGACTACAAATAAAATCTAACGAATAGGTAACGATATCGTATCCATACGCAGGGGTGAAGGTTGAGATGGAGGTTGTGGGTGGAGGAGGGGTGGAGTGGAGGTTGTGGGTGGAGGTTGTGGGTGGAGGAGGGGTCGAGGTTGAGGCTGGAGGGAAGTCGAGGGAGGGTATAAAAGGGGAGGGAGTGGGAGGAAATGGGGAAAATGGACTTGTTAACCTTGTTTTCCAAAGGTAAACACGAATTACAATTATTACTTAACCTATACCGTTGATAGGTTAAGTAATAATTGTAAATAAGAAGCAATAAGATGCTTATCTTAACATACTAAGAAGGTTAGGTGAGGTCAGTGTTTTCTATGAAGCTTTTCAAGGTAAACTAAAATATTCACAATCAATTAGTATGTCACATATGCACTTATTAAATAAGCCAATATTGACTATAAGCAAGTGCGAGAACGGGTTGCACAAATGGGAATGATTTAACGGAGTCATACGACCTTGTGGATATATAGAAGCTTTCTGTCTCTGTCTGTTTGTCTGTCTGTACTCCATCTAATTGTGCATGCAGGGGTTAAGCTTCGGCTCTTTGGTCCCGCCTCTGAACCGTCAATCTTCTGGTCTACAGATTCCTGAGCTTCTCGAGCTCCATCATATCTACATTTGAAACTGTATATGGAGTCAGCCTCCACTACATCACCTAGTGCATTCCATTTACTAACTACTCTGACGCTGACAAAGTTCTTTCTAATATCTCTGTGGCTCATTTGGGTACTCAGCATTCACCTGTGTCCCCCTTGTGCGTGTACCACCCGTGTTAAATAATCGATCCTTGTCTACCCTGTCAATTCTCCGTGTATTTTGTATGTGGAAAATATACAAAACCTACAAACCTACAATACATTCATTTTGTGGTATGTGGTGTATGTCTGTGTCTCCTCTTTATCTCTATCTATTTCTCTCCCTCTCTCCCTACCTCCCTCCCTCCCTCCCTCCTCCCTCTCTTTCTGCAATTGCCTCGACTTCAAGAGGAAACTAAAGGCGAGATAAAAGAAGGACGCGGTGGAATTTCAAAGTCGTAGATCAAAGTAGCCGTTTTCACCTTCTTACCTAACAGTCCTTACCTAACAGGTCTTACCTAGCAGGTCTTACCTAACATTATTTGCATGCACCGAGCTTCAGCTCTTATGACCCCATTTTCCCAACTTTCGGGGTTCTAATGCAACCACTCTTGACCCCTTTTATTGCTTATTTAAAAAGGTAAAGAAATAATTAGAGGAGGTGAATGTGACCCAGCTCAGGCTCTGACAAGATCTCAGCAAGAATCCTAAAAGATGCTGCGGCAGCATTGTTTGTAAGTCTTGCCCAAGTCTTCAACCCTCACTAGAAATGGGGGAACTGTCTGCCATTTGGAAAGTGGCAAATGTGGAACCTATATATAAAATACAGCAGAAAGACAGGAGTCACTGAACTACAGACCGGTATCACTAACATGTATTCCTCGTAAGGTATCTGAAAGGGTAATCAAAAGACTGCTCGTCGTCATGTAGAACATACAGATTTAGTTTCCAAGTATCAACTTGGATTTAGAACAGGTAAATTCTTGCTTGACCAACTTATTATGTTCTATGACATGATTACAACAATCAAATTGGATAGAGAGGGCCTGGCAGAGTGCATTTTGCTAGATTGCCAAAACGCTTTTGATACCTTTCTCTGAAGCCCAACTGTACTGTCCAACTACTTGGACTGGACGGTAGAGCGTCGGTGTCGCTTCATGTGGGTCGGCGTTCAATCTCCGACCGTCGAAATGATTGGGCACCATTCCTTTTTTTCCTGCTATTGTAAATCCTTTTCACCTTACCTCTTCATCTCTTCTGAGTGTTTGTGACGATGTCAACGCCATCTGTTGAGCGCACCCGTTGCCATTAACAAGAGCATGAGGCCGTTAACAAGAGCTTGAGGCCATTAACAAGAGCATGAGGCCATTAACAAGAGCATGAGGCCATTAACATGAGCATAAGGCCATTAACAAGAGTGTTCTCTTGTTAATGTTTTTTAACATCCAATTATCTGTTCCCCGGTGGAAGGCGGTGATCATACTAACACCTGTGTTTTTTCCTTCTTACTATTAAATTATTATTCCACAGAAGTGATGTGGGTGGCACCTTGATCACCAAGAGTCAGTTCACCCACGGCAGTCCTGAACTCAAGTCGTATTCTAGTGTGAGCAATGTGGCCAGAGTTGGTGGAGACTGTAATTTGTCTGTGATTACCAGTGAAGTATTGGTGACTGTACCGCCTTAACCCAGGGTGGCCCCAGGTGAGTTACGAGATGGAATTAATGTTTGTGTGTCCTCTATGTTAAGGCTTGTTATAGTTGAAGCATTTTAGGGGAAGCCAGCCAGTGTGTTGCTGGAGACCTCTGCCAGTGTGTTGCTGGAGACCAGCCAGTGTGTTGCTGGAGACCTCTGCCAGTGTGTTGCTGGAGACCAGCCAGTGTGTTGGTGGAGACCAGCCAGTGTGTTGCTGGAGACCAGCCAGTGTGTTGCTGGAGACCAGCCAGTGTGTTGGTGGAGACCAGCCAGTGTGTTGCTGGAGACCAGCCAGTGTGTTGGTGGAGATCAGCCAGTGTGTTGGTGGAGACCAGCCATTGTGTTGGTGGAGACCTGTCGGTGTGTTGCTGGAGACCTGCCAGTGTGTTGCTGGAGACCAGCCAGTGTGTTGGTGCAGACCTGTCGGTGTGTTGCTGGAGACCAGCCAGTGTGTTGGTGGAGACCTAACAGTGTGTTGCTGGAGACCTGCCAGTGTATTGCTGGAGACCTGCCAGTGTGTTGCTGGAGACCAGCCAGTGTGTTGGTGGAGACCTAACAGTGTGTTGGTGGAGACCAGCCAGTGTGTTGGTGGAGACCAGCCAGTGTGTTGGTGGAGACCTGCCAGTGTGTTGGTGGAGACCAGCCAGTGTGTTGGTGGAGACCAGCCAGTGTGTTGGTGGAGACCTAACAGTGTGTTGCTGGAGACCTGCCAGTGTGTTGGTGGAGACCTGCCAGTGTGTTGGTGGAGACCTGCCAGTGTGTTGGTGGAGACCTGCCAGTGTGTTGGTGGAGACCTGCCAGTGTGTTGCTGGAGACCTGCCAGTGTGTTGGTGGAGACCAGCCAGTGTGTTGCTGGAGACCAGCCAGTGTGTTGGTGGAGACCAGCCAGTGTGTTGGTGGAGACCTGCCAGTGTGTTGGTGGAGACCAGCCAGTGTGTTGGTGGAGACCTAACAGTGTGTTGCTGGAGACCTGCCAGTGTGTTGGTGGAGACCAGCCAGTGTGTTGGTGGAGACCAGCCAGTGTGTTGGTGGAGACCTAACAGTGTGTTGCTGGAGACCTGCCAGTGTGTTGGTGGAGACCAGCCAGTGTGTTGGTGGAGACCTAACAGTGTGTTGCTGGAGACCTGCCAGTGTGTTGGTGGAGACCTGCCAGTGTGTTGGTGGAGACCTAACAGTGTGTTGCTGGAGACCTGCCAGTGTGTTGGTGGAGACCAGCCAGTGTGTTGCTGGAGACCTGCCAGTGTGTTGGTGGAGACCAGCCAGTGTGTTGCTGGAGACCAGCCAGTGTGTTGGTGGAGACCTAACAGTGTGTTGCTGGAGACCTGCCAGTGTGTTGGTGGAGACCAGCCAGTGTGTTGCTGGAGACCAGCCAGTGTGTTGGTGGAGACCTGTCGGTGTGTTGCTGGAGACCAGCCAGTGTGTTGGTGGAGACCAGCCAGTGTGTTGCTGGAGACCAGCCAGTGTGTTGCTGGAGACCAGCCAGTGTGTTGGTGGAGACCTGCCAGTGTGTTGCTGGAGACCAGCCAGTGTGTTGGTGGAGACCTGTCGGTGTGTTGCTGGAGACCAGCCAGTGTGTTGGTGGAGACCAGCCAGTGTGTTGCTGGAGACCAGCCAGTGTGTTGCTGGAGACCAGCCAGTGTGTTGGTGGAGACCTGCCAGTGTGTTGGTGGAGACCAGCCAGTGTGTTGCTGAAGACCAGCCAGTGTGTTGGTGGAGACCAGCCAGTGTGTTGCTGAAGACCAGCCAGTGTGTTGGTGGAGACCAGCCAGTGTGTTGCTGAAGACCTGCCAGTGTGTTGGTGGAGACCAGCCAGTGTGTTGCTGGAGACCTCTGCCAGTGTGTTGCTGGAGACCTCTGCCAGTGTGTTGCTGGAGGCCAGACAGAGTATGTTGCTGGAGACCAGCCAGTGTGTTGCTCGAGACCCCTGCCAGTGTGTTGGTGGAGACCAGCCAGTGTGTTGCTGGAGGCCAGACAGAGTGTGTTGCTGGAGGCCAGACAGAGTGTGTTGCTGGAGACCACTGCCAGTGTGTTGCTGGAGACCGCTGCCAGTGTGTTGCTGGAGGCCAGACAGAGTGTGCTGCTGGAGACCAGCCAGTGTGTTGCTGGAGACCCCTGCCAGTGTGTTGGTGGAGACCAGCCAGTGTGTTGCTGGAGACCTGCCAGTGTGTTGCTGGAGACCCCTGCCAGTGTGTTGCTGGAGACCAGCCAGTGTGTTGCTGGAGACCAGCCAGTGTGTTGCTGGAAACAGCAATGTGTTGCTGGAGACCGGCCAGTGTGTTGCTGGAACAGCCAGTGTGTTGCTGGAGACCAGCCAGTGTGTTGGTGGAGACCAGCCAGTGTGTTGGTGGAGACCAGCCAGTGTGTTGCTGGAGACCAGCCAGTGTGTTGCTGGAGACCGGCCAGTGTGTTGCTGGAGACCGGCCAGTGTGTTGCTGGAGACCAGCCAGTGGTTGCTGGAGACCAGCCAGTGTGTTGCTGGAGACCGGCCAGTGTGTTGCTGGAGACCTCTGCCAGTGTGTTGCTGGAGGCCAGACAGAGTGTGTTGCTGGAGACCAGCCAGTGTGTTGCTGGAGACCAGCCAGTGTGTTGCTGGAGACCGGCCAGTGTGTTGCTGGAGACCTCTGCCAGTGTGGTGCTGGAGACCCTGCCAGTGTGTTGCTGGAGGCCAGACAGTGTTGCTGGAAACAGCCAGTGTGTTGCTGGAGACCAGCCAGTGTGTTGCTGGAGACCAGCCAGTGTGTTGCTGGAGACAGGCCAGTGTGTTGCTGGAGACCAGCCAGTGTGTTGCTGGAGACCAGCCAGTGTGTTGCTGGAGACCAGCCAGTGTGTGCTGGAGACCGGCCAGTGTGTTGCTGAAGACCAGCCAGTGTGTTGCTGGAGACCCTCTTCAGTGTGTTGCTGGAGACCAGCCAGTGTGGTGCTGGAGACCAGCCAGTGTGTTGCTGGAGACCGGCCAGTGTGTTGCTGGAGACCAGCCAGTGTGTTGCTGGAGACCAGCCAGTGTGTTGCTGGAGACCAGCCAGTGTGTTGCTGGAGACCTCGTCAGTGTGTTGCTGGAGACCTCTGTCAGTGTGTTGCTGGAGATCAGTAATTGTGTTATAACACTTGCTGGTCTCCGACTAACTCGCCAGCAACTAACAAAGTAGTTGCTGGAGACCTCTACCAGGAGCTGCTGGAGACCTCTACCAGGGAGCTCTGGAGACCTCTACCAGGGAGTTGCTGGAGACCTCTACCAAGGGAGTTGCTGGAGACCTTACCAGGGAGTTGCTGGGAGACCTCTACCAGGGAGGTGCTGGAGAACTCTACCAGGAGGTGCTGGAGACCTCTACCAGGGAGGTGCTGGAGACCTCTACCAGGGAGGTGCTGGAGACCTCTACCAGGGAGGTGCTGGAGAGCTCTACCAGGGAGGTGCTGGAGACCTCTACCAGGGACTTGCTGGAGACCTCTACCAGGGAGGTGTGCTGGAGACCTCTACCAGGGAGTTACTGGAGACCTCTACCAGGGAGTTACTGGAGACCTCTACCAGGGAGTTGCTGGAGACCTCTACCAGGGAGAAAACTCCTCCACCCGACATCTCTTTAAACACCAACGCGTCGCCACGACGGTCCTCCCCTATCTTGGGCAGGTCCATTTCGATATGCTTCTGGCCACCGCCTGGTCGTGAAAGCCTCCGTCACTCAATCAGCCACTGACCCTCGGCGAGGGTGGATGTACCCCGCTCTCTCCAGTCTGTTCTCTTATCTCTACTCTCTTATTTCAGTTGACTGCCTTAATAAAATATCTATCCTACATATATAAACATCTGCCATGATCACTGGGCACACGATCAATCACAGTCAACCACCGTAACAGTTGTTATATGAGCTTACCGCAGAATTTTTATCTGGAGGGCGCTGGATCAGCTGCAGTTTTATCCTTCAACTTTCTCCTCTGTTCCACTCTCATTCGTCAGCTTACACCACTGTTCCTCTCTCTTCCAAAGGCCTACACCCATGGCCCATCCACCTAACACCCCCTCCATCCCATCCTCTGACCCACCATCATCCTGTTTACCCAATCCCCACCCCATCCTCTCCCCCTCCACACACCTTGCAGTAAAAATATCCTTTCCTAGCAAGAAGCTCACAA
>WNGS01004946.1:1307928-1321299 GCA_020271785.1 Procambarus virginalis
GACAGCACACAAATGAAGATGCTCCATCCAATTAACCGAGCGAAGTTGAGAGCGTCTGCTAGATATGAGATTGGAGCTGAATTATTGACTCTACCCGAGACTTGGATAACTACCCGAGTTCCTGAGAATTTCTTTTCATCAAGGCATAGAGAGGAAAACAACAGAGGTGGAAATGGTGCTTCTGCAGTGATCAAGAGGAAGCAGTAATCAATACGATAGAGCAGAGCTAGGAGGCAAGAGTGCACATGTAGAGTTCAAACTGGGAGCAGTCAGAAGGAGATAATGACTGTCCACTCCACTTGAGTGCAGATGGAGTGGACAGATGGAACAAGTCAGGCAGTACTGGATGCCTACTTGGTTTATAATCTTGGATGATAAACAAAGGTATTAACACACGAGAGGTGTCTAGTGCTCAGATGTGGGAACAATATGTACTCCAAGTCTGCTAGTCTTCCATATTTATGTACATGTACTCTAACGTGCATATACATACATAAAGCAAAACAACAGCAGTATGCTCTACACTCCCCCTCTCCCCTCCTCCTGTAACACCATAAAGGTGTTTTGTTTAGTTTTATTTAATTTATACATAGAGATACATGAGTCAGAGACAAGGATTTGAGAGGCGCCATTCTGTCGACCTGAAACTCACACCTCTAAGCATTAATGACCTCAAGTTGACCTGAGGTTAGCTCATGTGAATTTCACCTTGCTTCTGCTAATCTGATAATTGTAGCCTGATAGCCGGGTAGGTCCGTCAAATATGCCGACGTTTAAGTAGTGGCTTGGTAGAGAGCCTGGGGCTATCTACTTGTGGGCGGAGTTAGCTACTAGGTTTCCCAATATATACTCGGAGAGCTGTAGATTCGGGAGGATAAGTCAGGAGAACAGCCAGCAGAGCAGAGCAGAGGACAGCCACCGAGATAGGTTGTCGGCCAGACGGAGGGGGGGGGGGTGACTCTGCTTGACAACTGTCGACCCTCCCCCTCCCTCTCTACTCAACTTAGACTCAGTCCTCGGTGAGTGAATGTGAAGGTGACTTAGTCGTGTTTACAAATGTTGTGTGATGATCAGGGGCAGACAGTTGTAGGGTTCTCGAATTCTTGGATAATGACTCACTTTGTACGTTAATAATGATCCTTCAGTTCCATTGCTTGAATTCTGATATTTATCATGCCAAATAAATACTTGTTTCACTTTACTTGTAATCGGATTTTAATTGTTCCTAGATTTGGGATTTTTGGATATAATATGCAAACGAGAGTGATGAGCACTCCAACTTAGATTCAACAGAGCAGAAGTTGTTAAACACATACGGCAAAATCTTACTGAAGCGACCATACGAGTAATAAATACTCATACTCCGCCCAAGTAAAACAGAAACAAGCAACACTTAGTGGGCCAGCCAGAGGCTTAGGGCCCGCGAAGGAGTATCCCTGCAAAAAAAAAAAATCTTGAGGTTATTGAGTTAAAAGATTCTTACAGGATACATGATACAGATGAAACGACCTTTTGATAACATCTTTGAGAATTTTGTGATACAGACAAGTTCCATTCCTTGTCTTTTATGTACTTTCTAGAATGGATGGTGGCAGCACTTCTACTATCTATTCTTCTACTCCTACTATCTACTTTTGTACTTCTACCTCTACCTCTGCCTCCACTCATCTGCGTATTCTCTCTCCTCTCCCTCCGCCCCTCTCCAAACTCTCCCTGTCAACTGAGGACCCTCCTTGCTCCTCCCACCTCTCTACCTCCCACACCCCAAACCCTCACTAATTATTTCATTACTGATTTCTTCCCTTTCGGTTCTCTTATACGTTTGTGGCGGTGAAATGTGTTCCAGAGTTCTCGAGAGTTGCGGGAAGCTGATCAAGTTACGGCGCCTTGTAGTCAGAGCACCTAGGTAATCGAATACCTAGGTTACAAGGTGTTGAACGAGAGAGGCTGCCGTAGGAACTCTGGAGGTGTTCTAGAATAGCTAGCTAACTGAGGGCAGGATAACAAACTAAAAAGATAGCTGTTTCTCCCGGTCTCGTTAGTTAACCGGGGGGGGGGGGTGGAATAATGGACTAAAGAGTGCCATTCCCCCCCCCCCCCTGTTACAATGATAGCAGCGGTGTTGAACAATGTTTAATGTAGGTGGTGTTAATTTAACATTGTTCAGTCCCACGTGTCCATTTTCCGCTCAGGCGCTATCAGGGAGATCTAGACAGGTGTTTAATATTCGCGATTTAACAAGTTTTTTCAGGTTAGGAGATAGTGATTCTCTGGCGATGTGTTCTAGTAATTTTGTGATGTTCAGGGAATGTTCAACAGAACTTGCGTGTGTAGTGATTTACGTTAGTGATAATGTTTGGCGATTTGGGAACTTAGCGGTTGGTGGTAGTGCAGGTCAGCAAAGTGGGACAGGTGACCCCGCATGTCTCAGGGGGACACCCAGCCTCCACTGGTTTCCAGGTCAGTTGAGGAGTGGCAGGTGTAGTTCTTAAGTAGTTTTAAGTGGTTGTTCTGCTCAGGTTATTGCGATCGACTGTTTTACTCCATTTGAGTGCAATAACCTGAGGTGAACTGGTATTGTACAGCATGCTAGGGGGAGGCTTAGTATGTCAGTAGACTTCACGTTGGGGACGCTCGAAGTTAGATAGTCTGGTCACAGGGGTGGCAAAGGTTTTGAGTTGTGGACCCGCGGAGAAGCGAGGAAAACACTCTGGGTCATGAAGGTGGCTGTAGGTTAAGGGTGGGAGTAATGGCTAATTAAGTACTTTAGATTAAAAACGTTATAGATAGGTTAGGCTAGTGTTTTGTCTCTATTAGCATTAATATATTATTGTAGAAATTGTTTTTAGTGACGAGTTTTGACGACCTTATTCTCTCTTCCCAACTTTACTCTGGTTCTGTTTTATGTTCCACTAAGTCAGTATCATTCGGTGTTAATTCGATTATTAAAATTTAAGTGTAGTCATTGCCAGGAGGAGAGCGTTATGATTGGACTGTGTGAACCCTATACAAACTACAGGGTCACACAACATGTTGGAACACGAATATTGTTACCTTTATGTTCATTCCCAGGTTGGAGCCAGAGGAGAGGCGCGCACATACAGAGGAGACGAAAATGGCTGCCAGTACCACACTCACGGGAGCTCCTCACTACCACTACCACGATGACAGCATACCTGGGGCCGGATTCAGGAAGGTACTTACGAAGGTTTTTCCTCTTAGCTAAGAATGTTTTCCTTCTTAGCGCCTTCGTGGTGGCTACGTCGGTATTCAAGTATCTACACTAAGTGGAAAAACCTTCGTAAGTTCATTCCGGGATTTAAGTGTGGTTTCGACCACTCGCTCGTAGCTTTACGTAAACTGGATGTAACTCAATTTTTCTCTACTACATAACACTGGGATAGATTTTAAGATTTTGGAACATAAACAAAAGATTATAGGAATTGAATCTAGTGAAGAGGAGTCCTTCGTGTTAGTTATATATGCATTCTCTGCTTGAAAGTTAAAGTAAATACTGTATGTCTTTTATGATAGTAGAATTAGTTTTATAATAGCAAGATATTATACCCGTAGTTATTAAGTAAATAAACACTGGTGAACATGAAATATGAGAGAAGGTGATGAGCCCTGCCTGATGGGATCATTTACTATCACCAAATGCCCCTGTTCACCTAGTAGTAAGGGTGTACCTTAGCTATACATACCCTTTTCTAATTTATTTAGTTTGGTTTTATTTTGAAATTAAATCTGGGTGAGACATAAAATAAAAATATGCTGCACAAATGATGTTAGGTAAGGAAAAGGGTAAAAATGTCAAAAACTTTATTCATTGAATACTTAAAGCTATAATTATGACTATATAGACTATTAAAAAAGAGAGAGGGAAGTAGGGGTCCAAGACCTCTTCCTGTTATACAATTTGGGTGTGGAACAAGTAATTATCAAAAGAAGGCACCATGCCGGGAAGGCTATGTAGCAGTAAGGAGTGAGGTGAGGCAGCTACTTATTTTATTTACCTTATAAGCTGAGGCAACTTATTTTATTTGAGGAATACTCAGCTGATTCCTCTACATTTAGCATGGAACAAATTTGTGTCCAAGACCTCTTCCTGTTACACAATTTGGCTGTGTGTAACCAAACTAGAAGTGCTCTACAAATCAAGGGACCCAGAATGTGGAATGACCTCCCGAATCATGTTAAAGGCTGTACCTCTCTCAACCAGTTTAAGAGTTAAACCAAGTACTACCTAATTAACTCCATGTAACCTAACTTACCTCCTAAATGTCAACCCATGTCTTGCTATTTTTTAAACAACGCTGTTCACCAACATGTGCAATTTCTGATTTATGCTATGTTAACCCCCCTTTTTGTATTTTTATTCCTTCTTTCAACACAATTTATACCTAATCCCGATTACTATTAAGTTTAGTCTAAGTGTTTTTTCCCCCACACCTTGCCCGAAATGCTATGAGTATTAGTGGCTTTAGGTATTGTATGTACTAGCTCTGTCTATAAATCCAACATTATGTTTGTAAATCAACTGTATGCACTTTTCCTGAATAAAATGTATTTATTATTTATTTTTTTATCAGTAAGTATTAAAAGAAGGCACCAAGCTGGGAAGGCTATGTAGCACCATTGTGTAACAATAAACCAAATTTTTTTTAACAAATAATGCACCTGTATGGTAAAACAAATCCTGTCAGCTGTAAAAATATTGATGCAGTTATTTAAATGAAAAATATAATGAAAGAAATATTACTGGTTTATTTTTATCCTATCTTTTTGTACTGTACAGTATATCCAAGGAAGTGAAAAATTGAGACATAATGCACAATTTAATGAATGATTAGCATGGATTAGCAGTTCAAAAGAAATATGACTATTACATATCAACATGAGATCTTAATGATCCATGGTCAACATGATTTAATAAGGATAATACAGTACTGTATTTGTAATAATACAAACTATAATTTAAAATCTTTATTACTGATTTTTTTATTAAGAAGATTAGGTATACACAGCAATGTGCTGCTACCCTATTCTATATGGAATATTACACAGTGTAGATACAAAACTAGCTATAAGTTTATCTAATACTCCCATCTCACAGGATGGTTAGACATACTGTACATGGAATCAATTTAGAAAATACCAGCCTCAATACAAAAAATAAATCAACTCTGACTAAACAACTCTTCTCAATTTTCACAAGACGTAAGCACTGAATCATGGAAACATTATATTATAATTACTCTTACCAGTTTCTACAAGACTCCTCTCAAACAATGTATTTTTAAACATGTTTAGGTATACACAGCAATGTGCTGCTTCCCTATTCTGTATAAAGGACCACACAGTGTAGATCAAAAACCAGCTACAAGCTCATCCAACATCCTCACCTCACAGGATGGCCAGTCATACATGGAATTAGGAGAGAACAAAATACTTAATGCTGATCTAATAGCCTCCACTGGCAAAATCTGGGTGCAGCACAAGAATATCTTCCAATATTCCTGAGTGTATGAAGTAATTACAGAGCTCAAAATACCTCATACCATTTGGTATGAAGTCACTGATAACAGGGCAATCACAGATATGTGTTGGAGAGTATGTTCTCTCAAGTAGGACTGAAAACAGATGTTTTTTTTCACCAAGAGGGCTATAAACCCATGGAACCTCCTACCCGCTGAAGCCGTAAATGCTATATTCCAGCTCAAAAATATCATTAAGACAATTGGCGGGCCCTTTAACAAGCCGCCGGCTTTCTGTCCTCTTCGAGGCCACTAGATAGTTAGTGGCCCTTGGGTAAATTCAGTAAATATAAACAATAATTGTCAGCGCATCTTCCGAGCAACAAGGACAGCTACACAGTATCTCTTAGAATTACGTAGGTAAACAACAAATGCAACATATTTGTTTACTACAATGTCGGTGCTGGCTGTAGAAGTTGAAAAAACTTTGTTTTAATTCGAAATATACTAATTTTATAAGAAAATTCGACGTAAATAGGAGGCAGTAGAGCTCCGATAAGCCAGCGCTAAATCTTCAATATGAAGAATGTTCCTGCTCTCTGATTGGCCAAACGAAACACAGTAGTGACCCCTATCGGCGCGTAGGTGAACCAACAAATTTCTTCCTAAGTGGACCTTATTGAATTGCACCTAAGCATCTTCTTAGGGCACACTTAGGAACTTTCGTAGCAAACCCACTTACGAAGAAATACACGGAGCTTCCTGAATCTAGGTCCTGGCTGTCATGGCTCCACAACCACCACCACGACCCGGGGGGAACCCCAAGATGCCGCCTCTCCCTCGGTCAACATTGGACCCCAGTGGACCCCAGGACGAACAGACAGATTCCAGAGGACCCCAGGACGGACGGATGGATTGCAGTGGACCCCAAGACGGGCGGACCCCAGTGGACCCCAGGTCGTTCTGCAGACGACCCCGGACGATCCAGTAAAAGATGGAAGGGGAACAGCAACGACTCCAGTCTGTCCCACCAACGTTGGTCTACCATGGATGGACCCCAGGACGGACAGACCCCAGTGGACCCCAGGTCGCTTGTCAGAGACCCATGGGAGGAAGAAGAAAGAAGAGAAAAGACAGAATAGAGAAGAGGAGAAGATAAGACCAAGCTAAGACACGATGCCTAGTGTCCCTTGCTGGTGTCAGCATCATTGCATGGAGCGTAATTGCAAGACAAGCCAGGATCAGCTCACCCTTTGCCTCTCAGCTCACCCTTGGCCTCTCATCTCACCCTTAGCCTCTCAACTCACCCTTTGGCTCTCAGCTCACCACTTGCCTCTCAGTTAACATTTTGCCTCTAAGCTAACCCTTAGCCCCTCAGCTTACCCTTGGCCCCTCAGCTCACCCTTTGCCTCTCAGCTCACCCTTTGCCTCTCAGCTCACACTTTGCCTCTCAGCTCACACTTTGCCTCTCAGCTCACACTTTGCCTCTCAGCTCACACTTTGCCTCTCAGCTCACACTTTGCCTCTCAGCTCACACTTTGCCTCTCAGCTCATCATTTGCCTCTCAGATCACCACTTACCTCTCAGCACACCCTTTGCCTCTCAGCTCATTCTTAGCCATTCAGCTCACCCTTTGCCTCTCAGGTCCCCTTTGCATCTCAGCTCACTCTTTGCCTCTCAGCTCACCCTTAGCCTCTCAGCTCACCACTAGCCTCTCAGCTCACATTTTCCTCTCAACTAACACTTGTCTCTCAGCTCACCCTTTGCCTCTCAGCTCACCTTGGCCTCTCATCTCACACTTAGCCTCTTAGCTCACCCTTTGCCTGTCAGCTCACACTTGGCCTTTCAGCTAACTCTTTGCCTCTGAGCTCACCCTTTGCCTCTCAGCTCACACTTAGCCTCTAAGCTCACCCTTAGCCTCTCAGCTCACCATTTGCCTCTCAACTCACCCTTTACCTCTCAGCTCACTATTTACTTCTCAGCTCACTATTTACTTCTCAGCTCACCCTTTTGCTCATCTCTCTTACTCTATGTCGCTTCTTCCCAAAGCTTCCCCTCCTAACTCGCTGCCCTTCCCCCCCTCTCCCCCCACCGACGCCTCTCAGTCTGCCCCTTCCTCTCGACCCCACACACTGCCTCTAACCTCCCCCTCTTATATTTTCCACTTTCTAATAGTCTAGCCCCTTTCCACACAGCTCCTGTCTGTCCTTTGTGACAGACAGGAGCTGTGTGGAAATCTTTTGTGGATCTGTGTGGAAATCTGTGTGGAAACCTTTGTGATCTTTTCCAGAGATTGAGCCTGCTATCTCTTCAATTCATCACGTTCTCAACAATATGCAAGATACGTTTTGTAGTGGCTTAACGTATATATCAAGACAGCCACACGCACCTCAACTCCCTCCTTCCTCCCACTCCAGCACCTGCTGCACACCTGGTCGACAAACCCTTCAACTGCCTAACTAGCGACTTGCGGCCGTCCAGCGTTCTCATTGGCCGCCAACCAAATGTAGAGTGCCTACATGTCAATGTTCGCGGATGACGCAAAGTTGATGAGAAGAGTTGTGACAGATGAGGATTGTAGGACCCTCAAAGAGGACTTGAACAGGTTTCAGAGATGGTCAGAGAAATGGCTACTGGAGTTCAACACGAGCAAATGTAAAATTATGGAAATGGGACTAGGTGATAGGAGACCAAAGGAACAGTACACATTGAAGGGGAACAGCCTACCTGTGACGACGCGCGAAAGAGAACTGGGTGTGGACGTAACACCTAATCTATCTCCTGAGGCACATATAAATAGGATAACGACAGCAGCGTACTCTACACTGGCAAAAGTTAGAACATCATTCAGAAACCTAAGTAAGGAGGCATTTAAGGCGCTTTGCACTGCCTACGTGAGGCCAGTCTTAGAGTATGCCGCCTCATCATTGAGTCCCTATCTTAAGAAGCATATAAGGAAACAGGAAAAGGTTCAGAAGTTTGCAACGAGACTCGTCCCAGAGTTACGAGAGATGGGATATGAAGAGCGGCTTAAGGAACTGTTCCTTATGACACTAAAAAGAAAAAGGGAGAGGGTGATATGATAGGAACGTATAAAATACTTAAGGGGATTGACAGAGTGGACATAGACGAAATGTTCACACGGAATAGCAACAGAACGAGGGGACATGGTTGGAAGCTAGACACTCAGATGAGTCACAGAGATGTTAGGAAGTTTTCTTTTAGCGTGAGAGTAGTGGAAAAATGGATGCACTTAAGGAACAGGTTGTGGAAGCAAATTCCATTCAGAATGTTAAAACTAGGTATGATAGGGAAATAGGACCGGAGTCATTGCTGTAAACAACCGATGGCTCGAAAGACGGGATCCAAGAGTCAATGCTCGTTCCTGCAGAAACAAATAGGTGAGTGCAAATAGGTGAGTACACACATATGCACACGCACGCACGCACGCACGCACGCTTTATACTGCCTACGTGAAACCAGTCTTTGAGTATGCAGACCCATCATTGAGCACCCACCTGAAGAAATACATTGGAAACTGGAAAAGGTTAAAAAATTAGCGACGAGGCTCGTTCTAGAGTTACAAGGGATGGAATATGAAGAGTGACAGAAGGAACTGTATCTGACGACACTAGAAAAAAGGAGAGGAGCGAGGAGACATGATAGCAGCGTACAAAATACTTAAGAGGATTGACAGAGTGGAAATAGACGAAATGTTCACAGGGAATACCAAAAGAACAAGGGAACATGGGTGGAAGCTGGAAACTCAGATGAGGGGTGGGAATTATCACAGGAAAACGCCAAGCTATTACGACTATACAGCACTGGGAAGAGGTCAGGATAAGCATTTGAGATAGGACGGGGAGGGGGGGGGAGGGAGGAATGATGCCCAACCACTTGGACGGTCGGGGATTGAACGCTGACCTGCATGAAGCGAGAACGTCGCTTTACACGTCCAGCCCAAGCAGTTAGAGTCAGATGAGTCATAGAGATGTTAGAAAAATTTATTTTAGCGTGATAGTGGGGAAATGGAGTGAAGTAAAGGAGCACATTGTGGAAACCAACACTATTCATAGCTTTAAAACTAGGAATGATAAGGAAGGACAGGATGAGCCAACGCTCGATCCTGCAGGTACTTACAGGTGAGTACACACACAACGAGAGCCAGTGGAAGAAGTTATAAGAAAAAACTTAATTAAATTTCCAGGTAGAACCTTCAGAGTCGAACCTGAGCACGTCGACACTTTATAAACGTGCGCACTTGAACACTTTACAGACGTTCTCACGCACTTGAACACTTTACAGACGTTCTCACTCACTTGACCACTTTTCAGCCGTTCTTACGCACTTGAGCACTTTACAGACGTTCTCATGCACTTGTAAACCTTACTAACGTTTTCACGCACTTTACAAACCTAGGCGCATAATCACTTCACAAACGAGCGGACATAAACACTTTACGTGCATACGCTCACACTTTCTAAACATGTGAACGCAAACACTTAAAAAAATTGTGTGCACGCAAACACTTAATAAATATGCATACACAAACACTTTACAAACGTTTTTACACAAAAACTTTTACAAACAAACACTTTACAAACTTGTGTACACAAACACTTTACAAACTTGTGTATACAAACACTTTACAAACTTGTGTACACAAACACTTTACAAACTTGTGTACACAAACACTTTACAAACACAATCACTTTACAAACTTGTGTACACAAACACTTTACAAACATGTGTACACAAACACTTTGCAAACGTGTGTACACAAACACTTTACAAACGTGTGTACACAAACACTTTACAAACGTGAGTACATAAACATTTTACAAACACAAACACTTTATAAACGTGTGTTCATAAACATTTTACAAACACAAACACATTACAAACGTGAGTACACAAACACTTTACATACACAAACACTTTACAAACATGTGTACACAAACACTTTACAAACGTGTGTACACAAACACTTTACAAATTTGTGTACATAAACATTTTACAAACACAAACACTTTACAAACATAAACACTTTACAAACGTGATTAAACAAACACTTTATATTCACAAACACTTTAGAAACGTGTACACAAACACTTTACAAACACAAACACTTTAAAAATACAAACACTTTACAAACACAAACACTTTACAAACATAAACACTTTACAAACATGTATACACAAACACTTTGCAAACTTGTGTACACAAACACTTTACAAACGTGTGTACACAAACACTTTACAAACATAAACACTTTACAAACATAAACACTTTACAAAACGTGTGTACACAAACACTTTACAAACGTGAGTACTCAAACACTTATATACACAAACACTTTACAAACCTGCGTACACAAACACTTTACAAACGTGTGTACACAAACACTTTACATACACAAACACTTTTACAAACGTGAGTACACAAACACTTTACAAACAAAAACACTTTGCAATCGTGAGTACACACACACATTACAAACATGTGTACACAAACACTTTACAAACGTGTGTACATAAACACTTTTCAAACATGTGAACACAAACACTTTACAAACGTGAGTACACAAACACTTTACATACACAAACACTTTACAAACGTGCGTACACAAACACTTTACAAACGTGTGTACATAAACACTTTTCAAAGTTTTGTACACAAACACTTTATAAACATTCTCACACAAGCACTTTACAAACGTGCTCACACAAGCATTTTACAAACATGCTCACACAAGCACTTTCCAAATTAACACAGAAACACTTTACAAATAATTTGAACACCATAAATTCCCTATCATGAATTTGTCTTATAAATCTATCTACAGATAGTCGCATGAAAACACATATTATTTACCGATAAATAAAAACTCACATCGTGTGAATAACAAAATATTAATGTCCCGCACGCGACACCCCATTGAGCATGCGATCAGCTGATTAGGCACAACAAAAACATTCTCCAAGCACAGAGATTAGAGAGAGGGGGAGTGTCTTTGCACGCAGAGTCCATGTGCGTAACGCGTTTCATACATGAAACAAAAATATAAAACTGAACAAAAAACATGGTGTTTAGATGGTTTTGCAGCTCAGTGACAAGTGGTTCAGTTGTATAGAAAAATACTAACCAGATGATATCGTAAGTGTCCCCAAGAATGATTGTGTACACGCTACGCTATTACAAGAGTTTACACGGATGATGCTCAGTGTAACGATGGGTAATGTTATGGGTAACACCGACGGCTCTGTAGAAGGAGGTGGAAGATGTACCGGATATGCCTGTAATATATTGAAATAATCTTTTGTCGTACACAGAGAAACGAAGCGCCTCAAGGACTGGGAGAGTCCCACTCAAACCAAACTTGCAGGCATATGGGTGTGTGAACAATTTGAAACGTTCATTAGAGTGTATCCTCCATGTTACAGCAAAGATAGACCCTGAAGACATCTTCCTGGGACGACCGGACCGATGTTTCTGCCAAGGTTGGTCATCACTGTTTCCCCTCTCGGAAACGCGATCAATACTTCCTCATATGGACCGGCATACACCCAACAATAAATTTATTACCTGAATTTGGTAGCCTGCTTCCCGTAAAACCGTGATCTGAGCAATGGTTGCTTTGCTTTGTTGATTGGCGGGTGCCATAACAACCATTGTAATACTCCCAACACCACCATCAACTACGATAACAAACCACGAGGTGCCACAACGGGACGCCCAGCAACACAATCGCTCACTGTAAACGGCCGGGGCCAAATGAGGCTGCCATGCTGTCTGCCTGTCTGTGAAAAGCCGAGGAACACCGTAACGTCATGTGCCCGGCGCTAGCTTCTGTCACGCATATTTCACCTGATAATACTCCTGGCATTATTGTTGCTTGCACCTGTTGGATGCATGCAACAATAATGCCACGAGTGTTGCCGGGTGTTGGGTGCATGTTGTTCTAACGACTTCCCAACACTTTTGGACAATCGCTGGCAGGATGGTGGCAGCACTGGACTGCCGGGGGAGGAAAATATTTTCTCTTTAAGAAGCTATGATAAAGTTTTCTGATCAAAAAATTGCAGTAACCACGACTACAAATAAAATCTAACGAATAGGTAACGATATCGTATCCATACGCAGGGGTGGAGGTTGAGATGGAGGTTGTGGGTGGAGGAGGGGTGGACGTGGAGGTTGTGGGTGGAGGTTGTGGGTGGAGGAGGGGTCGAGGTTGAGGCTGGAGGGAAGTCGAGGGAGGGTATAAAGGGGAAGGGAGTGGGAGGAAATGGGGAAAAATGGACTTGTTAACCTTGTTTTCCAAAGGTAAACACGAATTACAATTATTACTTAACCTATACCGTTGATAGGTTAAGTAATAATTGTAAATAAGAAGCAATAAGATGCTTATCTTAACATACTAAGAAGGTTAGGTGAGGTCAGTGTTTTCTATGAAGCTTTTCAAGGTAAACTAAAATATTCACAATCAATTAGTATGTCACATATGCACTTATTAAATAAGCCAATATTGACTATAAGCAAGTGCGAGAACGGGTTGCACAAATGGGAATGATTTAACGGAGTCATACGACATTGTGGATATATAGAAGCTTTCTGTCTCTGTCTGTTTGTCTGTCTGTACTCACCTAATTGTGCATGCAGGGGTTAAGCTTCGGCTCTTTGGTCCCGCCTCTGAACCGTCAATCTTCTGGTCTACAGATTCCTGAGCTTCTCGAGCTCCATCATATCTACATTTGAAACTGTATATGGAGTCAGCCTCCACTACATCACCTAGTGCATTCCATTTACTAACTACTCTGACGCTGAAAAAGTTCTTTCTAATATCTCTGTGGCTCATTTGGGTACTCAGCTTCCACCTGTGTCCCCTTGTGCGTGT
>WNGS01004946.1:1342703-1358201 GCA_020271785.1 Procambarus virginalis
AAAAAGGACCAAAATGTTGGGTATCTGGGGCTTGAACTCAGAAATTAAATTATTTAATTATTGTATTGAAATAACTCGAAGGACCACCCACTTTTGAGAAAAGAGGGAAAACAAATAAAAGTGATCATTTGAATGACACTAGAGAACCAGTGTCTATGGAAACTCATTTAATGAATAATCACTTGAAATAAATGAAGACTGTAATTATTAATTAAAGCCAAAGCCTCAAATATCAACATTGGGGGGTTATTTCTAGAAGTTCATATATATCTAGGAACCAGTGTGGTTCGTCACTAGTTCATTGTGGTATTAATAACATGGTAAATCTAACTACAATATATTCAAATATATGGTAATCAAATTATAATCATTATGATCATTAATCATCATAATCACTGAGCATAAATATTGAGCACAGTTAGAGCATAACATTAATTACCAAATCTGGCAATAATTATTCAATAGAAAATTGTATGAATATATAGAATCAATAATCAAATTGAATAAATTGTAAGAAAAATGTGTCTTAGCTGTAAGACGATTTCTAACGCCAGTTCATCATTCGTCCTCGTGGTCACGGAATCCCCATAGAGAAAGAACTCGAGGTAAATAACACGATTGATGAGAATCTTGCTGGCACCTCAAATACACGCTGTAAGCAAGGAATTAAAGTAGAATTGACTAGGCTACAAATTATGTTCAGATATTCATGAAACTGAGATGAGTGATAAACAGTACTAACATGTTATTTTTGATGTTCATTCTTCCTGACGACAACTACTCACAAATGTACTACCTACTTTGATGCACCAAAACTAGGAAAATACTTATGTGAGCGTAACAGAGTACTGAGGTCTGCCGAAATTCGCGTCTGCCAGTCTCAATGTTCACTGCTGTGCACACTTAATTACGAGTCCTGGTTCTAATTGTGACGCGTTATTAACTGACGAGGCACTAGAGAACACATAGGTAAGTAAATTTCACTTATTAACTGGGTATCAACGTAATTCTTGTCGATAAGAACTCCCAGCAACTGCCATGTGCCTCACCCACGCTGCCTCGTGACCAAGCCTTGTTGAGTAATGGCGTCGCCGCCTCCCCCTGCCCGCTCTCGCATTCACCACGGAAATTATTAAACACGAATTATTCTTTTCCCCGCAATTATGGATGAAATGAGATAATATGAACTGGGTTGAATTATAGGGATTTAATAAATATAATATTCTCGATAAATGATCTCTAGCGAGAAATGGAGATATATTTATACTTCTCCAGAGCATTCGATCGTAACAGAATAAAAACTGTTACTAAATAATTTCAATAATAACTCTCGATTTACATTATCAGGAGTCATATTATCAGCAATATGCTCAGATTAAATTATATTAACACTACTGTTAGTGGTGTTAAGAACTACTGCAATTAGTAAGGTATGATAATTTATTATAATATAATATAGATGATAAGTGTTGGAAATTTCCAACATAGCAAGACCACTACTAGCAAGACCACTACTAGCAAGACCGCTAATAGCAAGACCACTACTAGCAAGACCACTACTAGCAGACCGCTAATAGCAAGACCACTACTAGCAGACCACTACTAGCAAGACCGCTACTAGCAAGACCACTACTAGCATGACCGCTACTAGCAAGACCACTACTGGCAAGACCACTACTAGCAAGACCACTACTAGCAAGACCACTACTAGCAAGACCACTACTAGCAAGACCGCTACTAGCAAGACCACTACTAGCAAGACCACTACTAGCAAGACCACTACTAGCAAGACCACTACTGGCAAGACCACTACTAGCAAGACCACTACTGGCAAGACCACTACTAGCAAGACCACTACTGGCAAGACCACTTCTGGCAAGACCACTACTAGCAAGACCACTACTGGCAAGACCACTACTGGCAAGACCACTACTGGCAAGACCACTACTAACAAGACCACTACTAGCAAGACCACTACTGGCAAGACCACTACTAGCAGTAAAGAGCGTCTTAAAAGCCTTATATTTAGCATTGAATTTTTGTCATAAAGCATAAATATAATAAGACTTGTTTTGTAAGGAGAAAATCTGATTAAAAAATCTTAAACTTTTGTGTTGACATTTTTTTAACATATTTGTGTCTCTGTGATTACTGAAATTAATACATATTAACAGTTTAAAAAACGGCGTGCGTGAATTAATATCATTGCGTTTAATATGAATTTTCACATTTATGTGAAATTATTATAAGTAACGCGCGCATGTAACACATTTTGTAGCAACATGCAACAGTAGAAACTGTAAGTGTAAATTGTGTTCTTGTCCTGAGGCTCTCAAACATCTGAGACATTTGTGGGTGTTGCTGTTAGCACGTTTGCCGCCACCGTTATATAATGTGAAATACACTGTGGGTGAGAATTATCAGGGGAGAGCATAAAGCCATTACGACTATATAGCACTGCGAAGGGTCAGGATAAAGATTTGGGATGGGACTGGGGGGAAGGAATGGTGCCCAACCACTTGGTTGGTCGGGGATTGAACGCCGACCTGCATGAAACGAGACCGTCGCTCTATACACCTCCAGCCCAAGTGGTTTGTCGGAAATACAGTGTAATACTTCAGAAATATTGTGCATGAAGAACTTTTGGGTCTTGAAAATCCACCAGGGTAAGCTCAAAGATTTCTGCCGATCTCCTAGCAACAATTCTAGGCTTTCTCTACAACCGGCTGTGTGTTTTAAGGTCTAGCTTGACCCCGGTGGACACTCTCCTTAATGTACAATCCTCCTGGAGTGTTGGAGATCACTCAGGATGGCTGAGTAAATATGTACAGCACTGATCACTCATGCAGGAGAATTCCTGACCCAAATATTCAGGGCGTTACGTACAAGGGCTGCCGGGTTGATCAGCACATATGCAGACATGGCTCTTTGAACTGATGTAATATAACAATTACCACGTTTACAATTTTATGTGGATTTTATATGACAGATTATAGTTAATTCTGATAGGACTGTGGATTTAATAGGACAGAGAAAAACAGATTTTGTTTGCATTTTTTTAAGATGGTTGACACACTAACAAGGAGGTAAATGTGGAATCAGAGTACCCAAATGAACCTAAAAATGCTGTAGAGATTTTTGGGTCGGTGTCAGAGTAGTAAATTTACAGAATGCACCGAGAAGTGTGGTGGCGGTGGCTACTTAAACTGTTTGACATCCATATATGATAGATCACAATAGATATGATATCCTTTATACCAGTTAAGCCAGTGCTCAACACTATAAGTACTATTATGTAACTACCCTCTGTCTTTCTCTAAAACACGAACGTTCTCATCTGCCACCGCGATAAAGAAATTATTAATCAATCAAGCATCTATCTTTTTCTTACCTCCACTATTGTAAGCCGTGCCCCACCTAATTAAACATCGATCTAATTCAGGAGAGAGAGAGAGAGAGAGAGAGAGAGAGAGAGAGAGAGAGAGAGAGAGAGAGAGAGAGAGAGAGACAGAGAGACAGAGAGACAGAGAGAGACAGAGACAGAGAGAGAGAGAGACAAACCTGAACACTACGCAAGAAGACTCATCTTAAGTTTTGTCATGTCGTAGATGACTTGTCAGTACATCAGTTCTCCTTCAACACTTAAGAAAGATTATGACGCCCTTACTCTTATACATAAGGAGAGTATTCTTAAGATTTCCTACCTGGTCCAACACCGTAGACGACGCCAGCCACAACACAAGGCGCTCAGCCGTCACCAGCCACACATTGGCTGTTCTCTCCCCCCGAGAACCTCATTCTATCAGCGACCACTCAGTAACAGGTTGGCTCACAGTAGAACTTATCTACTCAGCACACAGATACACGTGCAATAGTCAACATACACAGTCGGGTGCAGTTACATCAAGCAACTTGCACGATTGTAACGGCAAGATTTTTTTTTTATTCCTATTCGAAACACCTGTTTAATTATATGAAGTTTGTTGTGTTAGGTTCCAGATGAGCTGATGTTGGTTATTAGCTCTTAAATTGTCAATATGTCTTGATTGTCTTGCCCCCCTTCCCCCCCCCCCCCACCTCCGAAAAAAGGAATAAGGTGAAATTCTACTTATGAGGCTATCGTTATTAATCTATTTATACAGATTCAAGGAAATTTAATGTTTGTTTATCAATCAACGTTGCAGGCCAGACGCTTATAATTAGCCTCACGTAACTTTGCAGGGTGACTAATTAGTTGCAGGGAACTGCTTTATTCTTTTACACAGGTGGGCACAGCAACTGCTGGCTCCTGTCAGCAGGCCGAGCGCATCCCCTTCCCTTAGCTCATGGCCAGCCCGCTCTCTTAAGGTTTCCCACAACGTCAAGAAAACGGTCAATTTAACGTGTCCTCTCCTAACCTCCAGAGGACCCAAAACAGAACACGGACTGTACGTCACTTTCGCGAGCCGCTTCTATTTTCTAGCACGACAACTTTGGCCTTATGTAACGCATACGGGCGAAAAGCGACGTTCTTTGTAAGAGGACAGGTTGCATGGTAAGCCTTATCCACTAGTTTCCCTGGAACACGACTCGCCAATCGGTTTAACAACCAGGTACCCATTTTCTGCTTGGTGTATAGAGGCGAGCACTTAAGGATTGCTACCCAGACAATCATTCCTGACAAGGACTCGAACCTAGACACATCGTTCGCGAGGCATGTGTGCTACCAATGCGCCAACTCTCCCCCCACCCCCCCCCCTTTCACTCCCTCCCCCCCTCCGCCCTCACTCCCACCACCCCCTCCCCCGTCCCGCTGCCCCTTCCTGAAGTAAGATCAGTTTAACCGCACATAAATTCTTCTGAAATCATCTTTATTTTGGTCAACAGTGTGGTCATCTGCCTGGTTATATTACTATTATTGACATGCTGGGCTCATTTTTTCCGATGGCAAACTTGTATTATGATTTCCAACACTCGAACCATTTGGAGTCGACCGGGCCACGTCGGAAACCCCACCTAGTATATCATATAGCATGGTCAAATATGTCATATAGCATGGTCAGAAATTACTCGTATGCCTTCCACGGTTTAAACACAGAAGGATTATTAAATATATGTTTTCTAGTTGTTTCCCCCCCCCCCACCCGTGACCTCAGGTCAAAGGTCAGGGAACATGGCGCAAAGTCAGGCATTAATGTCATAGCCTAATGAACAGCAAATCATGGAGGTTCAACATTTCGACTGTAGATTCCAGAGAATCAGGGTCACGACATGTTAAATAGCAGGGGTAGAAGTAGAAACCCTTGGAGCCTCAGGTACACAAAAACGTGAATATCAGGGTCAAAACAACTTGAATACCTGGGTCACAACAGGAAAAAGTATCAGGGTGACAACATATTGAGAAGCAGGGTCACAACAACTTGAGAATCATAATCACAATTATTTCAGTATCAGCGTCAAAGTAACTTGAATATCATGGTAACATGATATTGAATATCATGGTCACAACAGCGAGAGTATCAGGGTTACAACAACTTGAATATTATGGTCACATCCTCTTGGAATTCGTCACCAAAATTGCCGCAACTGATTTCGTCAGTGAGGTTTTTCTTCTAACTTTTATTAGCGTAGAGTACGCTGCTGTCGTTATCCTATTTATAAGTGCCTCTGGAGTTAGATTTGGTGTTACATCCACTCCCAGGTCCCTTTCCCGAATAATCACTGAAAGGTAGCTCCCCTTCATTGTGTATTGACCCTTTGGTCTCCTGTCACCTAGTTCCATTTCCATAACATTACACTTCCTCGTGTTCAACTCCAGATGTCATTTCCCTGACCATCTCTGCAGTTTGTTCAAGTCCTCTTGGAGTTTCCTACAATACTCATCTGTCACAACCCATCTCATTAATTTCGCATCATCTGCGAATATAGACATATAAGACTCGACTCCTGTAGACATGTCGTTCACGTATATTAGAAATAGAACGGGTCCCAGCACCGATCCTTGAGGTACTCTACTCGTTACTGTTCGCGAGTCTGACTTCTTGCCAATGACTGTTACTCTCTAGCTCCTGCCTGTTAGGAAATTCCTTACCCATGCTTTCGGGCATCTCCACTTATTCCCGCCTGCCTCTCAAGTTTGAATAGCAGTCTCCTGTCCGGTACTGTATCAAAGACTTTTTGACATCTCCAGAAATATCCAGTCCGCCTATATCCCTTGTCCTGCCTTATTCTTGTTATTTTATCATATAATTCCAGAAGGTTTGTTAGGCATGCTTTTCATTCTCTGAACCCTTTTTGTTTACATACCTAATTTTCTCTAAGTGTCTAACCAGTCTTAACCTAATTATTCTTTTCAGCATTACAGGGGATGCTTGTCAGTGGAACTGGTCTGTAGTTAAGTGCCTCTTCTCTATCTCCTATATTGAAAATTGGTACCACATTTGCCTTCTTCCAGCAACTGGGCAACTATTCCTTCGTAAGTGACTCATTATTGATCCTTGCTAGAGGCACGTTGAGGGCCTGAGCTGCCTCTTTTAGTATCCACTATGATACATTAGCTGGTCCAACTGCTTTAGTTTAGCTGGTCCAACTGCGGATAGGGGAAAACTAAGCGGGCGGCCAGAGCAGGACAGGAAAGGAAACAAGGCTTGGCATGCAAACAGGTAACATATAAAGCCGTGGAAGCAAAGCATGGCAGGAAAAAAAAAAATCATAAGTGGGAGCGGACGAGGGGAAATAAAGGCAAAAGTAAATTAAATAAAGTAAATAAAAACGAAGGGTAAGAGTAAACGGAATATGGACATAAGTAAACTTAACAAAATTGAAGAATAGACAGAGAAAGCGAAAAAGGCAATAACACAAGAGCCAAATAAGTAAAATAAAATAACTAATGTGTAAATAAAATAAAGTTAATAAACTCGGGAAACTAAAATAAATTTATAAATAAACCTTAATTAGTTAATAAACTTAAAAATAAACAAGACAAAAATAGACATAATTAATAAAGAACTAAAATATTAAGAAGTAAATAAACTAGAATTAAAAGCCAGGACAAGAAAACTAAATAAAAATGGATAAGGGCATAAGAAGTAAGAATAAATAACGTATAAAACGGAATGATAAATAAACGCATAAGTGGGAAGCGGACGAGCAGAAATAAACAAAAGTAAATAAATAATGAGTGTAACAGTAAAACGGAATAAGGACATAAGTGAACCTAACAAAATTAATGAATAGACGGAGAAAGCGAAAAATATAGGCAATAGCACAGAACCAGGAATAAGTAAAATAAAATAAATAATGTGTAAATAAAATAAAGTAAATAAATCGGGAAACTAAAATAAATTTATAAACCTTAATTAGTTAATAAACATCAAAATAAACAAAACAAAATTAGACATTAAATTAAACTAAATTAAATATGGTAAATAAACTAAAATAAAAGCCAGGACAAAGAAAACTAAATATAAAAAAGGATAAGGGCATAAGAAGTAGAATAAATAACGTAAAACGGAAGGATAAATAAAATAAACGCATAAGTGGGAAGCGGACGAGCGGAAATAAGGGCAAAAGTAAATTAAATAAAGGAAAATAAATAACGAAGTGTAACAGTAAAACGGAATAAGGACAAAGTAAACTTAACAAAAGTAAGAATAGATGGAGAAAGCGTAAAATGTAGGCAATAACACAGAAAATACAGTAAATAAACTCAGGAAACTCAAATAAATTTATAAATAAACCTTAATTAGTTAAACTTCAAAATAAACAAAACAAATTTAGACAAAGTGTTGTCAGCTGTTTCATTACTCCCTCTGCTTTGAGCTCTATATCCGGCAGTCTCTCATCTCGGGTCATCTATTTTAACAATGAGCGCTGCTCATAGATTATCCCCTCCACAGATAATCCAGTCAAAGATTACCCCATAAGATAACCCACTGAAGGATTATCCCACCTTATACCCTACTAAAAGATTATCCACTATATATATCCTACTCAAAGATTATCACCCAGAAAACCCACTCAATGATAATACCATATAACCCATTCAAAGATTATTCCACCACCCCCCCCGATAATCTTTGATAATTATCCCCTGCTGGGGGGGATTATCCCCCCAGATGTTGCTGCTACCCTCTGCAGTTCATCTAAGCATGCCATGTTGTTGTCATCATAGTCTTGTCTAGGCCTTCTACTGTTTGGTGTGGAATTGTAGATTATCAAGATCACAATACTCTTCCCTTCTGCTGTCAGAATCCCAAGTATGGAGCTTATGTTTCCATTAGTCTCCCGATTCTCCAGTTCCTCATTCTTCCATTTCTTGATGAGAAGTGCCGCTACCCCTACATGTCTCTGTGTCCTTGCTTTCCTTATCACTTGGTATCCCTCTGGGAAGATTGCATCCGAGATCATATTATTTACTTTAGTTTCTACTATTGTAATTATGACTGCATCTGCTTTACTATCTCTTTATTTTTATTTCTTATGCTTTGTTGGATACCCCATCAGCATTGTTGTATATAACCTTGATACACTTCTTAGAAACTTTGTTACCAGAGTTGGTATAACTCATCTGCTTACATGTTTCTCTCGGTGTGTGCTGCAGGTGAGAGATGGATGCAGTCCTGTCTACAATGAGTGCTTGTGTGGTGTTTACTCACCTAGTTGTACTCACCTAGTTGTGCTTGCAGGGGTTGTGCTGTGGCTCTTTGGGTCCGCCTCTCAACTGTCAATCATCTTTCTCACACACACACACACACACACACACACACACACACACACACACACACACACACACACACACACACACACACACACACACACACACACACACACACACACACACACACACATCTGGAGAGAAGGGACTTCGTGACAACCCATCAACATGGGTTCAGGGAGGGTAAATCTTGCCTAACAGGATTATTAGAATTCTACGATCAGGTGACAAAGATTAAGCAAGAAAGAGAAGGATGGGTGGACTGCATTTTTTTTGACTGTCAGAAAGCCTTTGACACAGTACCCCATAAAAGGCTGATGCATAAGCTGGAAAAACTGGCAGTAGTAACTGGTAGGGCGCTCCAATGGTTAAGGGAGTACCTAAGCAATAGCAAGCAGAGAATTACAGTGAGCGGTGAGACCTCAGATTGGCGTGAAGTCACCAGTGGAGTCCCACAGGGCTCTGTACTCGGACCTATCCTGTTTCTGATATTCGTAAATGATCTCCCAGAGGGAATAGACTCATTCCTCTCAATGTTTGCTGACGACGCCAAAATTATGAGAACGATTAAGACAGAGGACAGCTTGAGACTTCAAGAAAACCCTGGACAAGCTGCAGGAATGGTCGAACAAATGGTTTTTAGAATTTACCCCAAGCAAATGTAATGTAAGGAAGATTGGTGTAGGGAGCAGGAGACCAGATACAAGGTATCATTTAGGAGATGAAATATTTAAGAGTCAGAGAGAGAGAAAGACCTGGGGGTTGATATCACGCAAGACCTGTCCTTTGAAGCTCATATCAAGAGGATAACATCAGCGGCATATGCCAGGTTGGCAAACATATGAACGGCCTTTAGAAACCTGTGTAAGGAATCTTTCACAACATTATATTCCACATATGTCAGATCAATCCTGGAGTATGCAGCTCTAGCATGGAGTTTATACCTAGTCACGCAAAAGACTAAATTGGAAAAGGTTCAAAGGTTTGCCACCAGACTAGTACCGGAACTGAGGGGTATGAGCTACGAGGAGAGACTACGGGAATTAAACCTTAAGTCACAGGAAGACAAGAGTTAGAGAGGACTTGATCACCACATACAAGATTCTAAGAGGAATTGATAGGGTAAATAAAGACAGACTTTTTAACACAGGGGGCACACGCACTAGGGGACGCAAGTGGAAATTCAGTGCCCAAATGAGCCATAGAGACATTAGAAAGAATTTTTTCAGTGTCAGAGTAGTAGACAAATGGAATGCATTAGAAGTGATGTGGTGGAGGCTGACTCCATACACAACTTTAAGTGTAGATATAATAGAACCCAGTAGGCTGAGGAACCTGTACATTAGTTGATTGACCGTTGAGAGGCGGGACCAAAGAGCCAGAGCTCAACCCCCGCAAGCACAACTAAGTAAGTACAACTAGGTAAGTACACACATACACACAGATAGTAGGGTATAAGTACACACACACACACACACACAGATAGGGTAGATGAAGACAGACTATTTAATTAACTCAAGGCGCACACGCGCTAGGGGACACAGGTGGAAATTGAGTGCCCAAATGAGCCATAGAGATGTTAGAAAGAATTTTTTTCAGTGTCAGAGTGGTAGACAATGGAATGCATTAGGAAGTGTTGTTGTGGAGGCTGACTCCATACAGCTTCAAGTGTAGTTATGATAAAGCTCATTGTGGGAAAATCTGGCGCCAGAATTTTAATAATAATAATAATTTTAAGCATATCAAAGGACCACTCCCTTTATGGGAGAAATAAACTAAATATATGAATTGTACTAAATTAGAGAACCAGTGCCTATGGATCTCAGAAATAATAGCTCATGGAAATTTTAGAGCAATAATGGACTGTAGAATAATAAGTAAATTATAGAGCCAAATCCCTCCACACTCTTTGGGGGGGGTTTAAATAGTACAAAATAACTAATGCATTAATTGCACAATGAAATGACACTAATACGCATCAAGATATACCATTAAGATATCAAGAATATCAATAATAATTATGTGGCAAAATGTAAATGGTTAGTAAAATGTGATCGTATATTGAAGATCGAGAATTAACTAAAGGTCAGTAAATGCTACTAAGGAATTAACAGCGGTTTAGCTGTATTGCAGATATAGGTTTACGCGTAAGAGCAGTCATATCAACATGCTTATCGAAACATGCTGTCCTGGAACACGCGTTTATCTCTCCTCTTGTCACTATGGCACAAGCTGAAAACACAGTTAATATGTAAGAAATGCCTATACCAAGCTGAATATACAACTATTTCTGAATGAAAGGTGGGAACATGTTCGATCATAGGACTAAATTTATGTTATTGTGTCCTCGCGTCTTAATAACGACGAGCTACCTACGCAGTTGTTGCTTCTTGATCATAAATGGATAAATATCTGTAGGACTTAGCTAAATTAGGCTCGCCAGGACGAGTGTCTGATGCTTGACGGAGTCACTCCTGAACCCTGGCATCCGCTGCTGCAAGGATGAAGTAAATACAGGTCGATGAATGCGTGAACTCCTTGAGCTAGATTCTCGAAGATGTTACGCAAACACTTACGAACCTGTACATCTTTTCTCAACCTTTAGCGGCTTTCTTTACAATTATTAAAACAGTTAATGAACACCGAAGCACCAGGAGGCTGTTTATAACAGTAACAGCAATTAATTGGCAAGTTTTCATGCTTGTAAACTGTTTAATAAATGTAACCAAAGCCGTCGATGATTGAGGAAAGATGTACACGTTCGTAAGTACTTGCATAACTGCTTCGTGACACTAGCCCCCCAGACACTGCCTGTTATCAGCAATATGGCTGCTGTCGCTCTCTCCCGCCGTCCCTCTCGGGTGACGCATGCGCAATAGCTCCCAGGTGGTACCCCGAGCATAAATTATATTATTTATTTAATGTTAAAAATGGAAGGAAGTGGGTATGACGAATATTTACGTCATAAATGTGTTATGCGGCCATATATTTTCTCGTGGTGCTAGTCAATTAATTTAGACTGCGCTAAATATACGAGAAAGATTTAAAGTGAAATTATTTTACATTATAATATTATTCACTGGATCGGCTAATCTAGCTGAATAAAGTTATTCCAGTAAACATTAATATACTAAATTAAGTAAAAGTATTAGTAAACGATTATCCTTAATAAAGGAAGGTAAATAACTGGACTCTATTTGATCCACAGATATGTGGGAAAATATTCATTGTGGCGGCTGGCTGACGTGACATCGTCGTTGTGGCGGCTGCCTGACGCGACATCGTCATTGTGGCGGCTGGCTGACGCGACATCTTCATTGTGGCGGCTGACTGACGCGACATCGTCATTGTGGCGGCTGGCTGACGCGACATCTTCATTGTGGTGGCTGGCTGACGTGACACCGTCATTGTGGCGGCTGGCTGACGTGACACCGTCATTGTGGCGGCTGGCTGACGCGACACCGTCATTGTGGCGGCTGGCTGACGCGACACCGTCATTGTGGCGGCTGACTGACGCGACACCGTCATTGTGGCGGCTGCCTGACGCGACATCGTCATTGTAGTGGCTGGCTGACGCGACATCGTCATTGTGGCGGCTGGCTGACGCGACATCTTCATTGTGGTGGCTGACTGACGCGACATCTTCATTGTGGCGGCTGACTGACGCGACATCGTCATTGTGGCGGCTGACTGACGCGACATCGTCATTGTGGCGGCTGACTGACGCGACATCGTCATTGTGGCGGCTGACTGACGCGACATCGTCATTGTGGCGGCTGGCTGACGCGACATCGTCATTGTAGCGGCTGACTGACGCGACATCTTCATTGTGGCGGTTGACTGACGCGACATCGTCATTGTGGCGGCTGACTGACGCGACATCGTCATTGTGGCGGCTGGCTGACGCGACATCGTCATTGTGGCGGCTGCCTGACGCGACATCGTCATTGTGGCGGCTGACTGACGCGACATCGTCATTGTGGCGGCTGGCTGACGCGACATCGTCATTGTGGCGGCTGGCTGACGCGACATCTTCATTGTGGTGGCTGACTGACGCGACATCTTCATTGTGGCGGCTGACTGACGCGACATCGTCATTGTGGCGGCTGGCTGACGCGACATCTTCATTGTGGCGGCTGCCTGACGCGACATCGTCATTGTGGCGGCTGACTGACGCGACATCTTCATTGTGGCGGCTGGCTGACGCGACATCGTCATTGTAGCGGCTGACTGACGCGACATCGTCATTGTGGCGGCTGACTGACGCGACATCGTCATTGTGGCGGCTGACTGACGCGACATCGTCATTGTGGCGGCTGACTGACGCGACATCGTCATTGTGGCGGCTGACTGACGCGACATCGTCATTGTGGCGGCTGGCTGACGCGACATCGTCATTGTGGCGGCTGCCTGACGCGACATCGTCATTGTGGCGGCTGGCTGACGCAACATCGTCATTGTGGCGGCTGCCTGACGCGACATCGTCATTGTGGCGGCTGGCTGACGCGACACCGTCATTGTGGCGGCTGGCTGACGCGACATCGTCATCAACAGTGCGAAAGATTTGGCCCGGTTATTACGCAGTAAGAAATTAATTAATATTATTGCACTACTGATTAGTAATATTAGTCAATATAATTGTTAGTAAAAGAATTCTTCTTTAAGTACTAAATGTTAGTGTTTATGTGTTGGAAATTTTCAACACCCAGTAGGGTCAGGAACCTGTACATTAGTTGATTGACAGTTGAGAGGCGGGACCAAAGAGCCAGAGCTCAACCCCCGCAAGCACAACTAGGTAAGTACAACAACGTAAGTACATAAGACAGAAAGATCTAGGAGTTGATATCACACCTAACCTGTCTCCTGAAGCCCACATAACAAGGGTAACATCGGCGTCGTATGCAAGGCAGGCTAACATCTGAACTGCCTTCAGGAACCTATGTAAGGAATCATAAGCAAGCACAACTAGGTGAATAAAACTAGGTGAGTACAGGAAGCAGCCCGTAGCAGCTGTCTAACTCCCAGGTGCCTAATTTACTGCTAGGTAAACAGGGATATCAGGGTGAAAGAAACTCTGCCCATTTGTTTCCGTCGCCGCCAGGGATCGAACCCAGACCCCTTAGGACTATGAATCCCGTGCGCTGTCCACTCAGCCGTCGTCGACCCTATGCTTGTGTGTGTGTGTGTGTGTTTGTGTACTCACCTAATTGTGCTTGCGGGGGTTGAGCTTTGGCTCTTTGGTCCCGCCTCTCAACTGTCAATCAACTGGTGTACAGATTCCTGAGCCTACTGGGCTCTATCATATCTACATTTGAAACTGTGTATGGAGTCAGCCTCCACCACATCACTTCCTAATGCATTCCATTTACTAACTAATGTGACGCTGCAAAAGTTCTTTCTAATGTCTCTGTGGCTCATTTGGGTACTCAGCTTCCACCTGTGTTCCCTTGTTCGCGTCCCTCCAGTGTTGAATAGTTCATCCTTGTTTACCCGGTCGATTCCCCTGAGGATTTTGTAGGTTGTGATCATGTCCCCCCTTACTCTTCTGTCTTCCAGTGTCATAAGGTGCATTTCCCGCAGCCTTTCCTCATAACTCATGCCTCATGTGTGTGTGTGTGTGTATGTATGTGTGTGTGTGTGTGTGTGTGCGTGTGTGTGTGTGTGTGTGTGTGTGTGTGTGTGTGTGTGTGTGTTGTGTGTGTGTGTGTGTGTGTGTGTGTGTGTGTGTGTGTGTGTGTGTGTGTGTGTGTGTGTGTGTGTGTGTGTTTGTGAGTGCGTTTGTATTTACTATTTGTGCCTACAGGATCGATCAGTTAGCCCTTGGCCCCAACTTTTCTAACCGTCGATTATTTAATGTACTGACTCCTGACCTCTTTTTCTTCATAATATGTACTACATATATATTTCTCTCACACACATCTCGAGGAAGCAACCCGTAGCATGTTGTTGTTGTTAAAGATTCGCTACATGGAACAAGAAGTTCCAAGTAGCACGGGCTATGGTGAGCCCGTAGTGGATGTGTGTGTGATGTGTGTGTGTGTGTGTGTGTATGTAGCTGTCTAACGCCCTCAGCTTCCTGTTTACTGCTAGGTGAACAGATGCGTCATGTTAAAGAAACCCTGCCCATTTGTTTCTGTCTCGTCCTGCTGTCCATGAGTGTAAGTTTACGCGTGCGCGCCCGTAGCGTGCAAGAGCATTCTGGTCGGCCATTTCTGATTAAATTCCATTAGTGGTGCCTTTACAAATTGAACAAAAATAAAACTGGACAAATATTGAATCATTCCTCTTGGGAATGGTTACTCTACCGACCAGCCAATTTAGAGACTGACCACTCCACTCCACGGTGTAACCCTCTCTTACGGACTGATCTTATGAAGTGACTTTCTGACAGATTGGCTTTCTTGCAGACGAACTTCTTATAGTGGCCTTCAAACTGCCTTTCTTACACAGTGGCCGCCATATAGAAGGGCAACCAAACAGGTAACTCACTCACAGATTATTCCCCCAGATAACCCATTCAGAGATTATTTCTCCCAGATAACCCACTCAAAGATTATTCCCCAGATAACCCACTCAAAGATTATTCCCCCAGATAACCCACTCAAAGATTATTCCCCCAGATACCAATTCAAAGATATTCCCCCAGATAACCCACTCAAAGATTATTTCCCCAGATACCAATTCAAAGATTATTCCCTAGATAACCCACTCAAAAATTATTCCCCTAGATAACCCACTCAAAGATTATTTCCCCAGATAACCCACTCGAAGATTATTCCCCAGATAACCCATTCATTGATTAT
>WNGS01004946.1:1365445-1375661 GCA_020271785.1 Procambarus virginalis
CTCGCTATCTCTCTCTCCTCCTCTCTCTCTCTCTCTCTGCCTCTCTCTTCTCTCTCTCTCCTCTCTCTCGCTCTCTCTCTCTCTCCTCTCTCTCTCTCCTCTCTCCTTCTCTCCTCCTCTCATTCCCCTCTCTCGTCTCTCTCTCTCTTTTCCCTCTCTTCTCTGTCTTTTTGTTCTCTCTCTCTCCTCCTCTCCTCTCCTCTCTCTCTCTTCATCGTCCTCTCTCTCTTCTCTTCTCTCTCTCTCTCTCTCTCTCTCCTCCCTCCCTCTGCCTCCATAGCAATTAATATTAACTCCTGCTTAAAAACATGTGTCACTTAATACAATTATTAATTAATTAGATCAACTTAAAAATTCTTGAAAATAGCAATAAATGCCTCAATACTCCAAAGTATTAAGGCGGGCCCGGGGCCGAGGACCCGATGGGGCGAATATTTATTTTTATATGTATTTATATAAAAGTGTGTGCACGTGTAGTGTGGTACATATTGAGAATCACAAAAGAATGTAACTGTCTTAAGGTCGAGGGTTAGATGTACACCTTACCCACCTTAAAGGCAAAGGGAAAATGAATACACGTGAGTATAAATAACATTCAAAAGCTTCCATGTATATGTAATGAGAAAGAAATGATCGGATTACCCTGCAAGCGTGACCTACGTAGGCTTTCTCTGGCATTTCCTCTAATGAGGATTTGAGAGCAGGATTACCGTATGCCTGCTTTAGATTGTTGTTATAAATGAAGGATATATGAAGAGCGTATTTTAGTGCCCTATAGTAGTTATCCAATTCCCTGAGGCGTTTGAAACACTGGTTGTGGAACCAACAACTGCGACTCTGTAAATCGATATGAAGAGTGTAAACAGGTATGTTGTTTTATAATCAAGAGCTGTGTAATTCCCTTGTACGTAACGCCTCTCTAGACAATGCAGAGCTTTCACAACTTGTTGGAAAATGGCTGACGTTGGGCCAGTATGGCAAACAAGAGGAATATAAAAACAACTGACTGCAGACTAGTATCACTAACAAGCATTTTCTACAGATTACTAGTACAACATATCCGACGTATGTTAATAGAATACCTACATCATCTAAGTATTGTCTCTAAACACCAGCATGGTTCTAGAGAAAGAAGATTCTTGAAAGTTTTTTAGAGTCATGCAAAAAATGTTAAAATTCTGACAACAAAGATAGATGGAAAAATGTTGTGTGATGAAATCAATGAATGACGTGGAGGTGTGTGAGGAGCTCAGTAAGAGGTTCCAGGATGTCTTTACAATAGAGTTAAGTCCCAAAAACGTAGCGGTACAGTGTCGTACCAAAAGAGCCCTTGAGGACGTTGAAATTACCAGAGTTAAGGCAAGGTTCTTATTCTGGAATTATATGCGACAATGACTTTTGTTACCAAACAAAATCTCGTCAAGGATATTGAAGGAAGAAACAAACCTCTTTGGAACCACTTTCTTTGATATATATAATATGACTTTGGAACGAGGGGAAACTACGAGAAAGTTGAAGGCAGCCAGAATACAGACAAGTGTCCTTAACTTCCATGCAATGCAAACGGATAAAGAAGATCGTGTGAAGATGCAAGAAACACATCTTGGGAGAAGAGGCACATAGTAACACATCACCAGCACGGAGCCTGAGATGATTAAACTCGTTTCACATAGAGAAAGGTGCACAGACAGCATTACTTTTGGAGTGTCACAAAGCCTTCGATATAGTGGTCCCCACAAAAAACGAGTACTTGAACTATTTCTGGCTCCCCCAAAACCGTGATCTATTGGAACAATGTAACCCTTATTAAACCGTGATCTATTTATGGCCTCCCAAACTATTTAGGCCCCCAAACAATGGGGCCTGACGGCTGAGAGGACAGCGCTTGGATCTCGTTGTCCTTAGAGTCCGGGTTCGATCCCTGGCTCAGGCGGAAACAAACGGTCAACGTTTCTTTTACCCTGATGCATCTGTTCACCTAGCAGTAAATAGGTACCTGAGAGTTAGACAGCTGCTTCAGGCTGCTTCCTGGGTATGTGTCTGTGTGTGAAAATTAGGATTAAGGACCTGCTTGTACAGGACCTTGTACAGACTACAACGGTATGCGTGCTTGTGGCTGTACAAAAATGTAAGAACTATTGTATATATAAATAAAAAATAAATAAACAAATATCAATAAATAAATAAAAACTTAGCACGGGTGAAACACGAACAAGGGGACACAGGTTAAAACTGAGTACCCAAATGAGCCACAGAGACATTAGAAAGAATTTCTTCAGTGTCAGAGTAGTCAACAAATGGAATGCATTGGGCAGTGATGTGGTGGAGGCTGACTCCATACACAGTTTCAAATGAAAGTGTGATAGAACTCAATAGGCTCAGGAACTTGAACACCAATTGATTGACAGACGAAAAGCGGGACTAACGAGCCGAAGCTCAACCGCCTCAAGCACAACTTGGTGAGTACGAATTGGAGAAAAAAAAGGTGGAAGTGACAGAGTAGACGATCCGGTAGATCAGGTATAATGGTCAGTATAACAGATAGTATGGTCAGTAGATCAGGTATAATGGTCAGTTTAACAGATAGTATGGTCAGTAGATCAGGTATAATGGTCAGTATAACAGATAGTATGGTCAGTAGATCAGGTATAATGGTCAGTTTAACAGATAGTATGGTCAGTAGATCAGGTATAATGGTCAGTTTAACAGATAGTATGGTCAGTAGATCAGGTATAATGGTCAGTTTAACAGATAGTATGGTCAGTAGATCAGGGAATATCGTCAGTTTAACAGATAGTATGGTCAGTAGATCAGGGAGTATGGTCAGTAGATCAGGTAGTATGGTCAGTAGATCAGGTAGTATGGTCAGTAGATCAGGTAGTATGGTCAGTAGATTAGGTAGTATGGTCAGTAGATTAGGTAGTATGGTCAGTAGATCAGGGAGTATGGTCAGTAGATTAGGTAGTATGGTCAGTAGATCAGGGAGTATGGTCAGTAGATCAGGGAGTATGGTCAGTAGATTAGGTAGTATGGTCAGTAGATCAGGGAGTATGGTCAGTAGATTAGGTAGTATGGTCAGTAGATCAGGTAGTATGGTCAGTAGATCAGGTAGTATGGTCAGTAGATCAGGAGTAGGGTCAGTAGATCAGGGAGTATGGTCAGTAGATCAGGGAGTATGGTCAGTAGATCAGGTAGTATGGTCAGTAGATCAGGGAGTATGGTCAGTAGATCAGGGAGTATGGTCAGTAGATCAGGGAGTATGGTCAGTAGATCAGGTAGTATGGTCAGTAGATCAGGTAGTATGGTCAGTAGATCAGGTAGTATGATCAGTAGATCTGGGAGTATGGTCAGTAGATCAAGGAGTATGGTCAGTAGATCAGGGAGTATCTCAGTAGATTGACAGAAACCTGTCAATCATGTTTCTTAGAAATACAATTTATTATTTAACAAGTTGGTATAGTATCAGAATAGAAATATTCGTTGACTTCATTTGAATCGATTTTGCAAATGTATGAGATTTTTTCGATTTTTAGGTGTGTATTAAAGAGTTGTATGTTTTCAATTCAGTTGTATTATAATGCTATCGTTCATAACACAAAGTTTAAAAAGTAGTTTGATTTGAATTTTAAATAGCTTGCCATGGCTGCGGTGAGTTCCGTATAGGCCTAAGATTCCTCACCCAAGGCTTAGAATATATAATAGAACTATAAAAGAAACATGGCATAGCACCCAGGCAAAAACAAAACAGATAAACAAAGTTTCAGTGTAAGCAGTGGCACGTGTGCTCGCGGAGGCTGATGAAGCCCGACTGCCAGAGCACAGAGCAAGTGGGCGCGCATGAATACGCAAGCTTCTAGAAGCTACCAGAATGGAAATTTGGATGGCTCTGAATTTACATTAAACATTCGTACGAGGTTCAATCTCTCTCTGACAAATTAGTCGCTTCGTGACAAGGCAAACAGATGAAATAAATTATGCACACAGCATGTGGCTGTGTTGAGTTGAAAACTAGTTGAGATCGCGCAGGGAAAGGCGTCACACGGCCTGGGCGACACAACACGCGGACAGATAGCACGAATGGAGTTCTACTATCATTAATTATTATCATTATACAAAATATTCCTTCCCTCTACTCTCAGGTTTATATAACTACCTCGCCTTCCTAAGTGCAGAGCAATATGGCGGTCAAACCGGGGCACCTGAGCCACATATGACTCCTTTGAACTATAATATGTGGCTCGTAAAAAATTCTAGAGAATTAGAATATTCTAGAAATTTTGATCTTAATCCAGAGCATGAAACATGCGGCTATATAAAGCGTTTCAATACCAAGAGAAGGCTTTACGGGTTATTCATGCACATGCCACCTCTTGGGAAGATTAATCTTCATCAATTAATATGTCCAGACATCGCTGGTACACTTCATATCTAAAATCTAATTTAGAAGTGTCTGTGAAAACGTTTGTGAAGGAAGATGGCTTCACCAAGAGCTGTGGAAATGGGACTAATGAGTCACAGAAGGACCCAGGCTAAAAGATTCTCCATAAATCTAAATATACCATTGACTTCTGGAAAACTTAGATCCAGAAATAAAATTTTCTGAATTCTAGAAAACTAATGTGGGACGTGTCTCCATTTTCAGCACAACGTACTGTTGGGACGCACTGTGCTCTGTAGTCACTGTCCTCTGTAGTCACTGTGCTCTGTAGTCACTGTGCTCTGTAGTCGCTGTGCTCTGTAGTCACTGTGCTCTGTAGTCACTGTGCTCTGTCATCACTGTGCTCTGTAGTCATTGTGTTCTGTAGTCACTGTGCTCTGTCATCACTGTGCTCTGTAGTCACTGTGCTCTGTAGTCACTGTGCTCTGTAGTCACTGTGCTCTGTCATCACTGTGCTCTGTAGTCACTGTGCTCTGTCATCACTGTGCTCTGTCATCACTTTGCTCTGTCATCACTGTGCTCTGTAGTCACTGTGCTCTGTAGTCACTGTGCTCTGTCACCACTGTGCTCTGTCATCACTGTGCTCTGTAGTCACTGTGCTCTGTAGTCACTGTGCTCTGTAGTCACTGTGCTCTGTAGTCACTGTGCTCTGTCACCACTGTGCTCTGTAGTCACTGGGCTCTGTAGTCACTGTGCTCTGTCACCACTGTGCTCTGTAGTCACTGTGCTCTGTAGTCACTGTGCTCTATCATCACTGTGCTTTGTAGTCACTGTGCTCTGTCATCACTGTGGTCTGTAGTCAATATGCTCTGTCATCTCTGTGTTCTGTAGTCACTGTGCTCTATCATCACTGTGCTCTGTAGTCACTGTGCTCTGTCACCACTGTGTTCTGTAGTCACTGTGCTCTGTAGTCACTGTGCTCTGTAGTCACTGTGCTCTATCATCACTGTGCTCTGTAGTCACTGTGCTCTATCATCACTGTGCTCTGTCATCACTGTGCTCTGTAGTCACTGTGCTCTGTCATCACTGTGCTCTGTAATCACTGTGCTCTGTCATCACTGTGCTCTGTAGTCACTGTGCTCTGTCATCACTGTGCTCTGTCGTCACTGTGCTCTGTCATCACTGTGCTCTGTAGTCACTGTGCTCTGTCATCACTGTGCTCTGTAGTCACTGTGCTCTGTCATCACTGTGCTCTGTCACCACTGTGCTCTGTAGTCACTGTGCTCTGTTGTCACTGTCCTTTGTCACCACTGTGCTCTGTAGTCACTGTGCTCTGTAGTCACTGTGCTCTATCATTACTGTGCTCTGTAGTCACTGTGCTCTGTCATCACTGTGCTCTGTCATCACTGTGCTCTGTAGTCACTGTGCTCTGTCATCACTGTGCTCTGTAGTCACTGTGCTCTGTCACAACTGTGCTCTGTCATCACTGTGCTCTGTCATCACTGTGCTCTGTCATCACTGTGCTCTGTCACCACTGTGCTCTGTAGTCACTGTGCTCTGTCACCACTGTGATCTGTAGTCACTGTGCTCTGTAGTCACTGTGCTCTGTAGTCACTTTACTCTATCATCACTGTGCTCTGTAGTCACTGTGCTCTGTCACCACTGTGCTCTGTAGTCACTGTGCTCTGTAGTCACTGTGCTCTATCATCACTGTGCTCTGTAGTCACTGTGCTCTGTAGTCACTGTGCTCTGTAGTCACTGTGCTCTGTTACCACTGTGCTCTGTCACCACTGTGCTCTGTCACCACTGTGCTCTGTAGTCACTGTGCTCTGTAGTCACTGTGCTCTGTAGTCACTGTGCTCTATCATCACTGTGCTCTGTCATCACTGTGCTCTGTAGTCACTGTGCTCTGTAGTCACTGTGCTCTGTTACCACTGTGCTCTGTCACCACTGTGCTCTGTCATCACTGTGCTCTGTAGTCACTGTGCTCTATCATCTCTGTGCTCTGTAGTCACTGGGCTCTGTAATTACTGAGCTCTGTAATGAAGGTTGTGAAGTACCAGCCTGAGGCTAACCAAACAAACCAACACCTGAGCTAAGCTAAACACCTGAGCTAAGCTAAACACCTGAGCTAAGCTAAACACCTGAGCTAAGCTAAATACCTGAGACAGAGCTAAGTCGTACAGCCCCGACAACATAGTCATGTCACGGGAGTTGTTAGGCAACTACCACCAAGATGGACCACTACTGGCAAGACCACTACTAGCAAGACCACTACTGGCAAGACCACTACTAGCAACACCACTACTGGCAAGACCACTACTGGCAAGACCACTACTAGCAACACCACTACTGGCAAGACCACTACTGGCAAGACCACTACTGGCAAGACCACTACTGGCAAGACCACTACTGGCAAGACCACTACTGGCAAGACCACTACTGGCAAGACCACTACTAGCAACACCACTACTGGCAAGACCACTACTGGCAAGACCACTACTGGCAAGATCACTACTGGAAAGACCACTACTGGCAAGACCACTACTGGCAAGACCACTACTGACAAGACCACTACTAGCAAGACCACTACTGGCAAGACCACTACTGGCAAGACCACTACTGGCAAGACCACTACTGGCAAGACCACTACTGACAAGACCACTACTGGCAAGACCACTACTGGCAAGACCACTACTGGCAAGACCACTACTAGCAAGACCACTACTGGCAAGACCACTACTGGCAAGACCACTACTGGCAATACCACTACTGGCAAGATCACTACTGGCAAGACCACTACTGGCAAGACCACTACTAGCAAGACCACAACTGACAAGACCACTACTAGCAAGACCACTACTGGCAAGACCACTACTGGCAAGACCACTACTGGCAAGACCATTACTAGCAAGACCGCTACTAGCAACACCACTACTGGCAAGACCACAACTGACAAGACCAATACTAGCAAGACCACTACTGGCAAGACCACTACTGGCAAGACCACTACTGACAAGACCACTACTAGCAAGACCACTACTGGCAAGACCACTACTGGCAAGACCACTACTGACAAGACCACTACTGACAAGACCACTACTAGCAAGACCACAACTGACAAGACCACTACTAGCAAGACCACTACTGGCAAGACCACTACTGGCAAGACCACTACTGGCAAGACCACTACTGACAAGACCACTACTGGCAAGACCACTACTGACAAGACCACTACTGGCAAGACCACTACTAGCAAGACCACTACTGGCAAGACCACTACTAGCAAGACCACTACTGGCAAGACCACTACTGGCAAGACCATTACTAGCAAGACCGCTACTAGCAACACCACTACTGGCAAGACCACTACTAGCAAGACCACTACTGGCAAGACCACTACTGGCAAGACCACTACTGGCAAGACCATTACCAGCAAGACCGCTACTAGCAACACCACTACTGGCAAGACCACTACTAGCAAGACCACTACTGGCAAGACCACTACTAGCAAGACCACTACTGGCAAGACCACTACTAGCAAGACCACTACTAGCAAGACCACTACTGGCAAGACCACTACTAGCAAGACCACTACTGGCAAGACCACTACTAGCAAGACCACTACTGGCAAGACCACTATTGGCAAGACCACTACTAGCAAGACCACTACTGGCAAGACCACTACTGGCAAGACCACTACTGGCAAGACCACTACTAGCAAGACCACTACTAGCAAGACCACTACTGGCAAGACCACTACTGGCAAGACCACTACTGGCAAGACCACTACTAACACGACCACTTCTAGCAAGACCACTTCTAGCAAGACCGCTACTAGCAAAGACCACTACTAGCAAGACCGCTACTAGCAAGACCACTACTAGCAAGACCACTACTGGCAAGACCACTACTGGCAAGACCACTACTAGCAAGACCACTACTAGCATGACCACTACTAGGAAGACCGCTTCTAGCAAGACCGCTACTAACAAGACCACTTCTGGCAAGACCACTTCTAGCAAGACCGCTACTAGCAAAGACCACTACTAGCAAGACCACTACTAACAAGACCACAACTAGCAAGACCACTACTAGCAAGACCGCTACTAGCAAGACCGCTTCTAGCAAGACCACTACTAGCAAGACCGCTACTAGCAAGACCACTACTAGCATGTTGGGTATCTGGGGCTTGAACTCAGAAATTAAATTTATTTAATTATTGTATTGAAATAACTCGAAGGGCCACCCACTTTTGAGAAAAGAGGGAAAACAAATAAAAGTGATCATTTGAATGACACTAGAGAACCAGTGTCTATGGAAACTCATTTAATGAATAATCACTTGAAATAAATGAAGACTGTAATTATTAATTAAAGCCAAAGCCTCAAATATCAACATTGGGGGGTTATTTCTAGAAGTTCATATATATCTAGGAACCAGTGTGGTTCGTCACTAGTTCATTGTGGTATTAATAACATGGTAAATCTAACTACAATATATTCAAATATATGGTAATCAAATTATAATCATTATGATCATTAATCATCATTAATCACTGAGCATAAATATTGAGCACAGTTAGAGCATAACATTAATTACCAAATCTGGCAATAATTATTCAATAGAAAATTGTATGAATTATATAGAATCAATAATCAAATTGAATAAATTTATATGAAAAATGTGTCTTAGCTGTAAGACGATTTCTAACGCCAGTTCATCATTCGTCCTCGTGGTCTCGGAATCCCCATAGAGAAAGAACTCGAGGTAAATAACACGATTGATGAGAATCTTGCTGGCACCTCAAATACACGCTGTAAGCAAAGGAATGTAAAGTAGCGATTGACTAGGCTACAAATTATGTTCAGATATTCATGAAACTGAGATGAGTGATAAACAGTACTAACATGTTATTTTTGATGTTCATTCTTCCTGACGACAAACTACTCACAAATGTACTTCCTACTTTGATGCACCAAAACTAGGAAAATACTTATGTGAGCGTAACAGAGTACTGAGGTCTGCCGAAATTCGCGTCTGCCAGTCTCAATGTTCACTGCTGTGCACACTTAATTACGAGTCCTGGTTCTAATTGTTGACGCGTTATTAACTGACGAGGTACTAGAGAACACATAGGCAAGTAAATTTCACTTATTAACTGGGTATCAACGTAATTCTTGTCGATAAGAACTCCCAGCAACTGCCATGTGCCTCACCCATGCTGCCTCGTGACCAAGCCTTGTTGAGTAATGGCGTCGCCGCCTCCCTCCTGCCCGCTCTCGCATTCACCACGGAAATTATTAAACACGAATTATTCTTTTCCGCGCAATTATGGATGAAATGCGATAACATGAACTGGGTTGGAATTATAGGGATTTAATAATTTTAATATTCTCGATAAATGATCTCTAGCGAGAAATGGAGATAATATTTATACTTCTCCAGAGCATTCGATCGTAACAGAATAAAAAACTGTTACTAAATAATTTCAATTAATAACTCTCGATTTACATTATCAGGAGTCATATTATCAGCAATATGCTCAGATTAAATTATATTACACTACTGTTAGTGGTGTTAAGAACTACTGCAGTTAGTAAGGTCATGGTAATTTATTATATATAATATGAGATGATAAGGTTTGAAATTTCCAACATAACTCCGGGGGGAGAAAACTCGGTCGCAGTGTCATGTTGATACTGACGTACCTATCCCGAATTAGTATTAAGGTAGCTTTAGTTGTTAGTACACACATAACGGCTGTCCGTAAATGTCATGGACATACAAGAATCTAAGACATGAAATTTAATGTCATAATTAATAGTTTACACAATT
>WNGS01004946.1:1390486-1403368 GCA_020271785.1 Procambarus virginalis
TATTGGCTGTGTCATTGTTCATGTGTTCCGTGCATGTTGGCTGTGTTATTGTTCATGTGTTGCGTGTATGTTGGCTGTGTCATTGTTCATGTGTTCTCTGTATATTGGCTGTGTCATTGTTCATGTGTTCCGTGCATGTTGGCTGTGTCATTGTTCATGTGTTGCGTGTATGTTGGCTGTGTCATTGTTCATGTGTTCTCTGTATATTGGCTGTGTCATTGTTCATGTGTTCCGTGCATGTTGGCTGTGTTATTGTTCATGTGTTCCGTGCATGTTGGCTGTGTCATTGTTCATGTGTTCCGTGTATGTTGGCTGTGTCATTGTTCATGTGTTCCGTGATTGCTGGCTGTGTCATTGTTCATGTGTTCTCTGTATGTTGGCTGCGTCATTGTTCATGTGTTCTCTGTATGTTGGCTGCGTCATTGTTCATGTGTTCTCTGTATGCTGGCTGTGTCATTGTCCATGTGTTCTCTGTATGTTGACTGTGTCATTGTTCATGTGTTCCGTGCATGTTGGCTGTGTCATTGTTCATGTGTTGCGTGCATGTTGGCTGTGTTATTGTTCATGTGTTCTATGTATGTTGATTGCATCACTGTTCATGTGTTCTCTGTATATTGGCCGTGTCATTGTTAATGTGTTCCGTGCATGTTGGCTGTGTCATTGTTCATGTGTTCTATGCATGTTAACTGTGTCATTGTTCACGTGTTCAGAAGCACACACCTCAGGGGCTTACAGTGACAAAAGGAAGCCCAATGAAATATTTACTCCATAACGCTGGGACGAGAACAAAGCTTCGTATTATCGGCCTATTGCTTTTTTCTAAATATATTTAAACATTACCATAATGTATACGGTAATGTATAAATGGTATGGCAATGTATAAATTATGCTTCCAAAATTATAATGTACTTATTTTTTTCAGTTCACATGGTTCACTTTCAATAGGCGCTTAATATTAACTAAGATTTAAGGATTTTCAGATTATCTGTTACAGTAAAGCAAAATACATCAATATGTGGAGTTAAGGACACAATTCTTTATAATACTTTGATTGCGTGTAAATGAAAGCAGAGGATAACTTACAATAATATAGATAAAAACAAATATATGATAGCTTCATATGTTAGCTTCAGATTCATGTAGCAGAATTCACATTTTTTTTATTATTGCTTTTAACAATAACAATTACATATTAACAATTACATTAAAAATTTGAAATATTTATTGTAGTTAAGACATGATGGCGTCAATTTTGTCTTACCCGTTCATCAGACAAATATCAGAACATCTTTATTTATGTTGATCAATTTTGTTGGGAGTTGGGGACAGGATTCCTAGGTAAATACATATATATATATATATATATATATATATATATATATATATATATATATATATATATATATATATATATATATGCGGAAAATCCACAGAGAAAAATGAAAGGAGGTAACGTTTCGACTTTGTTAAAGCCTTTGTCAAACCAGACTGACAATCGTCAGTCTGGTTTGACAAAGGCTTTAACAAAGTCGAAGCGTTACCTCCTTTCATTTTTCTCTGTGGATTTTCCGCATAAAATGATCAGTGTTTTGTGATCGTCAATTGCATATATATATATATATATATATATATATATATATATATATATATATATATATATATATATATATATATATATATATAATCAGCCAAATACCAACTCCAACTTATCACCTGGCAAAAAGACTTAACGAACTCCTAACTCCATACACTCCAAGCAGGTATAGTCTACAATCATCAGCAGATTTCCTAGAATTAAATCAAATCTACTCAGCCCGATGGAATCATTGCTTCCCTGGACGTGGAATCCCTATTTACCAACGTCCCAGTCGACACAACCATAGGAATGATACTGGACAGATTATACAGAGACGAGAGCACCCCCAAATTAGACATACCTGAGCCACACTTGAAGAGTCTTCTCGAAGCATGTACAAAGGAAGCTCCTTTCATCAGTCCACAAGGAGACATGTATCTACAAATAGACGGAGTAGCAATGGGCTCCCACTTAGGAGTTTTATTTGCTAATTTTTATATGGGAACCATCGAAGACAGAATCTTCAGTAGCAGACAAAAACCAACTGTATATTGCCGTTATGTTGATGACATATTCGTCATAGTAGAAGACTCAGATGAACTAATTGATCTAAAAAGCCATCTAGAGAGAGAGAGAGTCAGTTTTCCGATTTACACATGAAAATATTGAAAATAACAGTCTGCCATTCTTGGATGTACTAATAACAAATACAGGAACCTCTTTGAGCACCAACGTATATACTAAGCCCACCAACATAGGATTATGCCTGAACGGTAGAAGTGAGTGCCCCCAAAGATACAAAGCCAGTGTCCTCAATGCTTATATTCGTCGAGCGCTTACCCACTGATCCGAATGGAGCAACGTGAGTAGAGAGTTTGAAAGAGTAACTCAGGTATTGGTGAACAACGGATATAGCAACGCGGAAATAAACGCTGCTATAAGAAGACACTTGGACCGATGGTATAATCCTAAACCAAGAACAGAAACCACAATACCTCTAATAAAATTATATTACCAATCAACCATGCGCAGTGAACATATAAAAGAGGAAAGAATAATGAAAGAAATAATCCGTAAAGTAGTAAAAAGCATTTCTCCTAACCAAAACATAAACCTGATAATATTCCACAAAACCAGGAAGACTTCCGAACATCTTATCAAAAACAGCCGGAAGCCGACGGAGAACCCTCTACAGCAGTCAAGCGTTGTATACATGTACACTTGCCGCCACGAAGGATGTAACCTTCAATCTAAGTACATAGGTATGACGTCGACCAAGCTGACGAGACGATTGACATGTTATCTTCAATCCGGTGCCCCTAGGAATCACATGAGACAAGCCCATGACATCACCCTAACAAGAGAAATGTTGAACAAAAATACCTATATAATAGACAAAACCCAAGATGCAAGAAGATTACAAATTCTTGAAGCAATTCACATAAGAATAGAACAACCTACCATGAACACCCAAATCACGGAACTATTTACTCTATTGAACTTATAATCTCTTCTCACAACCAGACTATCACCAGAGAAATCCTAACAAGCAATACAGAAATCATCGATAAAGCGATAGCAGGAGACTCGACATCAAGCGAGGCACTACTCATAAAAAATTCAACACCAGCAATCAACAGTCAACTAATGGCCAACTATATGCTACCCACTTCAAGACCCCGAACCAATATGGAAGCTGTAAGAGGAAGTATGGGCCAATAGCCCTTCTGCAGTTACTTCCATTCTCATGTTCTCATACCCATTGTTTCGTGTTCTGTCTTCTGTTTGTTACCTCACCCAAAACTATTGTGCCATATCACCTCAACCAAAACGATTATATGTCTGAATGTATTTTGTGTATAAACTAAGTCTTTGAAAATGTAATAAGGAATTACGAAACGCGTTCAAGCGTCAGACTAGGACTAAAATAGAGTGAATTTTGGAGTTCTGGAATTTTGACTTGTTCTTCACTGTGGATGGAGTAATTGTCAGTTGTTCTTCACTGTGGATAGAGTATTTGTCAGTTGTTCTTCACTGTGGATGGAGTAATTGTCAGTTGTTCTTCACTGTGGATGGAGTAATTGTCAGTTGTTCTTCACTGTGGATGGAGTAATTGTCAGTTGTTCTTCACTGTGGATGGAGTAATTGTCAGTTGTTCTTCACTGTGGATAGAGTATTTGTCAGTTGTTCTTCACTGTGGATAGAGTATTTGTCAGTTGTTCTTGACTGCTGTAGTTTGTGTGTCTGTGGGACGGAAACGACGGGAATGGCGCTTCGAAAAGACGGTGTTGACGCCTCGCTCGGCAATTAGTGTGTTGATCTGTTTTACCTCCAGCGTTACTAAACCTGGAGCCAGGACACGCACACGCCACTAATTGCCCTGTGGGGGCGGGGGGGGGGGGGGGTGTTATTGCACAGGCAGCGTGCACACACTTGCTGCCTGCGCAATATTGCAGTTGCTGCAGATGCTTTTGGCTCCGTTTTCTGTTAAGGTCATGTGTTTGTGTGTTTGTGTGTGTGTGTGTGTGTGTGTGTGTGTGTGTGTGGTTTGTGGTGTGTGTGTGTGTTGCGTGAGTGTGCGTGTGTGTTTGTGTGTGCGTGTGTTTGTGTGTGTGTGGTGTGTGTGTGTGTGTGTGGTGTGTGTGTGTGTGTGTGTGTGTGTGTGTGTACTCACCTATTTGTGGTTACGGGGGTTGAGCTCTGGCTCTTTGGTCCCGCCTCTAAACTTTCATTCAACAGGTGTACAGGTTCCTGAGCCTATTGGGCTCTATCATCTACACTTGAAACTGTGTATGGAGTCAGCCTCCACCACATCACTGCCTAATGCATTCCATTTGTCAACCACTCCGACACTAACAATTTCTTTCATATATCTCTGTGTCTCATTTGGGCACTCAATTTCCACCTGTGTCCCCTAGTGCATGTGCCCCTTGTGTTAAATAGCCTGTCTTTATCTACCTTATCAAGTCGTTTGAGAGTTTTGCATGTGGTGATCATGCCCCCTAAATCTTCAGTCTTCAAGCGACGTGAAGTTTAGTTTCCGTAGTCTCTCCTCGTAGCTCATACCTCTCAGCTTGGGTACTAGTCTGGTGGTCAACCTTTGAACCTTTTCCAGATGAGTCTTATGCTTGATTAGATATGGACTCATGCTGGAGCTGCATACTCCAGGCTTGATCTGACATATGTACTCACCTAGTTCTCACCTAGTTGTGCTTGCGGGGGTTGAGCTCTGGCTCTTTGGTCCCGCCTCTCAACCATCAATCAACAGGTGTACAGTTTCCTGAGCCTATTGGGCTCTATCATATCTACACTTGAAACTGTGTATGGAGTCAGCCTCCACCACATTGCTTCCTAATGCATTCCATTTGTCAACCACTTGACACTAAAAAAGTTCTTTCTAATATCTCTGTGGCTCATTTGGGCACTCAGTTTCCACCTGTGGCCCCTAGTGCGTGTGCCCCTTGTGTTATACAGCCTGTCTTTATCAACCCTGTCGATTCCCCTGAGAATCTTGAATGTGGTGATCATGTCCCCCATAACTCTTCTGTCTTCCAACGAAGTGAGGTTTAATTCCTGTAGTCTCTCCTCGTAGCTCATACCTCTCAGCTCAGCTATGTGTGTGTGTGTGTGGTGTGTGTGTTCTTGCATTGGTGTGCACGTCTTTGTGTGTGCAGCATCGAGTTGTTAGGTCTTGGATCTAACATTTCTTTCCGTTGGTTGTCTAATGAACTGACTCCCGCTATTGTATCACTATATCGCTACGGGTTATCATGTCAACTATATATTACAACCAAACACAACACTCACACACACACACACACACACACACACACACACACACACACACACACACACACACCACACACACACACACACAGAGGCTAGTGAAAAGCTGGAGACGCAGGCTGGAGTGAAAGGGAAGGTACTCCATTGGATAAAGGAGTAACTAAGCAACAGGACACAACGAGTCAGTGTAAGGGGTGAGGTTTCAGATTGGCGAGGCGTTACAAGTGGAGTCCCGCAAGGGCCAGTCCTTGGATCTATACTGTTTTTAATATATGTAAATGATCTCCCAGAGGGTATAAACTCGTTTCTCTCAATGTTTGCTGATGATGCAAAAACTATGATGAGGATTGAAACAGAGGATGATAGTAGGAGGTTACAAGATGACCTAAACAGAGTGAATGAATGGTACAACAAATGGTTGCTAAAGTTCAACCTGAGTAAATGCAAAGCAATGAAACTAGGTGGTGGAATTAGGAGGCCAGACACAGGATACAAAATAGGAGATGAAGTACTTCATGAAACGGACAGAGAGAAAGATCTAGGAGTTGATATCTCACCAAACCTGTCTCTTGAAGCCCACATAAAAAGAATTACGTCTGCGGCATATGCAAGGCTGGCTAACATCAGAATAGCCTTCAGGAACCTGTGTAAGGAATCATTCAGAATCTTGTATACAACATATCCTGGAGTATGCGGCCCCAGCATGGAGCCCGTACCTTGTTAAGCACAAGACGATGCTGGAAAAAGTTCAGTGGAATGTCATTAGGCTAGTTCCAGAACTATGAGGCATGAGTTACGAGGAAAGGCTGCGGGAAATTCATCTCACGACACTGGAAGACAAAACAATAAGGGGAGACATGATCACTACCTACAGAATTCTCAGAGGAATTGACAGGGTAGACAAGGATAAGCTATTCAACACTGGTGGTACGCGAACAAGGGGACACAGGTGGAAACCGAGTACCCAAACGAGCCACAGGGACGTTGGAAAGAACTTTTTCAGTGTCAGTATAGTTAACAGATGAAATAATTTAGGCAGTGATGTGGTGGAGGCAGACTCCGTACACAGTTTCATATGTAGATATGATAGAACCCAGTAGGCTCAGGAACCTGTACACCAGTTGATTCACTGTTGAGAGGCGGGACCAAAGAGCCAGAGCTCAACCCCTGCAAGCACAAATAGGTAAGTACATATAGGTGAGTGCTCCCACCCACACACACACACACTCACTCACAGGGTCCTCGCGGCCGAATGGACAGCACTTGGTAATCATAGTTCTAAGGTTCCGGGTTCGATTCCCGACGAAGGCAGATACAACTGGGCAGAGTTTCTTTCACCCTAATGCACCTATTCACCTAGCAGTAAATAGGTACTTGGGAGTTAGACAGCGGCTACAGGCTGCTTCCTGTGTGTGTGTGTGTGTGTGTGTGTGTGTGTGTGTGTGTGTGTGTGTGTGTACTATTTATATTTACTATTTCAGCCTGCAGAAAGGAGCTTTTAGCTCTTGGACCCAGTCTGTCTAACCGTAAGTTGTCTAATGCTGATTCCGATCAATTTTTGTCTATCATTTCTACTTATACCTGCTTGATACCTGCTTGATGGGGTTCTAGGTATTCTTCTACTCCCCAAGTAGAAGGCTCCACCAGGCTGTACTTGTAGCGGTCCGCAGGCCCACATATCCACCACAGCCTGGTTGTTCTGACACTTCTTTAAGAAAACAATCTAGTTTTCTCCTGAAGTTTTCCACGGTTGTTCTGGCAATATTTCGTATGCTCGCTGGGAGGATGTTGAACAACCGCGGACCTCTGATGTTTATTCAGTGTTTTCTGATTGTGCCTATGGCACCCCAGCTCTTCACTGGTTCTATTTTGCATTTTCTTCCATATCATTCACTCCAGCACGTTGTTATTTTACTGTGTAGATTTGGGACCTGTCCCTCCAGAATTTTCCATGTGTATAGTATTTGATATATCTCATGCCTCTATTTAAGGGACAATATTTGGAAAGCTTTGAGACGATCCTAATAGTTTAGGTGCTTTATCGCGTATATGTATGCCGTATATTTTTTTCTGTATTCCATCTTTTTTCAGCAATCTCTCGTGCTCTGAAGGGAAGTGAGTACTGAGTAGTACTCAAGCCGGGACAGCACAAGTGATTTTAATAGTACAACCATCGCGATGGGATCCTTGTATTTGAAAGTTCTCGTAATCCATCCTATCATTTTTCTGGCTGAGCAATATTTGCTTGGTTATGCCTCTAAACGTTAGGTCGTCAGACATCATTATTCCAAAATCCTTTACATGCTGATTTCCTACTATGGGAAGATTTGATTGTGTTTTGTATCCTGTATTATGTTTAAAGTTCTCATTATTATTGTACCTGAGTACCTTGAATTTATCACTGTTCATCATATTAATTTCTGCTGTCAGTCGAAAACTTTTTATATATGCTTGTAGTTTTTCAATGACTTCAGCAGAGGTAATTTTCATGCTTATTTTTGTGTCATCTGCGAGGGATGATATAAAGCTGTGACTTGTATTTTTACAATATCAGAAATGAGAATAAGGAAACGCAGTGATGCAAAGACTGTACCCTTAGGTACAGAGCTTTTAACTGCACTTGAACTCGACTTGATTTGGTTTACTGTTACTCTTTGTGTTGCGTTCGATAGAAAATTAAGTATCCACGTTCCTACGTAACTAGCTATTCCCATTAACCTCATTTTGTGTGCTATCACTCCATAGTCACATTTATCAAATGCCTTTGCGAAATCCGAGTAAACCACATCTGCATACTGTTTTTCTTCTAATTCCTCAGTGATTTTATCATAGTGGTTAAGTAGCTGTGAGAGGTATGATCTTCCCGCTCTAAATTCATGTTGGCCTGGGTTGTGGAGATCATTGATCTCCATGAAACTAGTAACATGACCCTTGATCACTCTCTGAAATACTTTTATTATGTGGGATGTTAGTGAAACTAGTCTGTAATTCTTTCCCAATGCTTTGCTCCCGTCCTTGTGTAGAGGGTCAATGTCTGCTGTTTTGAGCGCATCTGGTATCTCTTCGGTGTCCAAGCTCTTCCTCCACACTATATTGAGTGCCTGTGCTTCTGGCACTTTGCATTTCTTTATAAATATTGAATTCCATGAGTCTGGACCCTGGGCTGAGTGCATGGGCATGTTGTAAATTTATCTTTCAAAATCTACCATGCCCGTGTTGATATCAGTTATATTTACATAGGTTTGAATATCACGTATTAAGAAAGTGTCCGGATCTTCCTCATACTGCTTTTTTGAGAGTATGTCCTCATACTGCTTTTTTAGGCTTTCACTATTTTCATTGTCATCTTCAGTGTATGAACCTTCACACGTACGACTAGGTGCAATACTGGCAGTGTTTTTTTGCTTTTGATTTTGCATATGTGAAGAAATATTTTGGGGTTTTCTTTATTTATTGAATTGCTTTCTGTTCTAGTTGCCTCCTTCGATCATATATGAATAATTCAGTCTCTGCTCGATTTCTTCAATCTCCCTGTATAAATTATTTCTTATCTGTAGGGGAAGTCGTGTCTGCTTAAGCATTTCGTTTTTTTTTCTTCTTTTGTAGTGTCGTCTGCGTTCTCTTTCTACATTGGACGTCTTTCTGGCTTTCCTCAAAGGAATATGTTTCACACAGACTATATATGCTTCAGAAGTTAGTTTTTCTATTCTTTGTGTAGGATTTGTATTACTTAAAACAGTTTCCCATTGTTTCTAGTTTCTTAACAGTTTCTAATCTTCTAACTGATTATGCTCTCTTACTCTGTTTAGTCATTGCCTCAGACAACCCGTAGCTTGAAGAGCTGAGTCAAAGAGCTAGAGCTCAATCGTGCAGGCACAAATAAATGAGTACAAATATGTGAGTACACTGCAGTTGACTGACAACTTGGTACCCATTTAAAGTGATATGAAGGAGTCAGTTTCATCGGGTTTTGAACATAAAAGTATAATACTAGAAACCGTATGGGCCCATAACACTGATGCTTGTAGTAGTAGTCATTTATCTCTACCCTCTACTCGGCTATCTCAGCTCTCATTTTAAGCTTTTATATATTTTTATTTTATAAAAATATATATATTTTTATATATTTATATATTTTATATATGTGCTCCCTCAGTCCTCAGACAAACCAGTATTGTCTTTTGTATTGTGCATTATTAAATGTCACGTTACAAATAAGTAATATGTAATCTACGCAGCCCTCTTTCTCTCATGTTCGAGTTCTGCCTTGTATAACTCCTTATTAGTGTGTCAAACAAGATTTTTCCATTAATAACTTCACGTTGGTATTTCAAAGCAGAATGTGTCTGTTCGAATTGTTCTGATGGAGAAGCCAGCATGAATAGTAAAGTAGCAGGTTTTATAAATGCGTTTGTAAAATATGTTGGACATCCACTGGTAGGCCTTCATTGTACTGCACACTATGAGGCCTTGTGTGCAAGTGCTGGCCTCTAGGAACTTGAAGCAGTGATGAAAACTGTAATCAAGATAATCATATTCCGAGCGTGCTGTGAAAAAAAATTAGTGTTTCAGAATTAGTGAGCGAAGTGACTTCGGTGCACACAGTACTAAATGTTCACAACAGTGTTCGTTGCCTTAGCAGAGGTTCTCCTTAAGCGATCTCCTAAATAAGGCGGATAGGGTTAAATAATACAGGAGGAAAAAGAGGCAGTCGATTAGAAGCGAGGAAAGAACAGGGGGAGGAAAAAGCGTGAAGAACACCAAGTGTTTTGGTGAAGGAAGCAGAGTAGGTAGGTAGTTAGTTTCTAACACGAACGTGGCCACACAATTACAATGCTTACCAGATACATACATTTTCTTCTGTCTTCCATAGACAGGGTGATAGATCTGTTAAACATATAATTCAGTGATTTATTGAACAAACAACCACAGAAGGCGATTGTATGATACAATCAGAGTAGTGCACGTTCTTCTTACTACGCGAGTAGAACGTGTCTCCAGGGTTGGCTGGTGGTATATTTCTGGAGCTACACAGGGGACGCTGGATCGATTGGGATTTTCTTGCGTATAAGGAAATCTACATTCCTTGGTAGAAGGACTCGCGCGGGGAGAGTTATATTGGGAACAAAATAGGGAGTAAAATAGGGAGTAAAATAGGAAGTAAAATAGGGAGTAAATAGGGAGTAAAGGGGCGAGTAAAATAGTGGAGGGGGGGGGGGGGGAAGAGGGGAGAGGAATGGAATAATTTGTCAGCGAAAGCCGACAGTGTGCTGGCGGACTATTTTCAATAGTGTTTGGAATTTACGCAATTGTCAAGAGGATGATTGTCTGTAGCGCGTATAATTTCGCGCATCTGACGATTACTTTGTTCGTCCCGTGTGGAAAGTGTGTAGTTAGCGCGTACAGTGCACTCTTTGCATGCAAGTTGGTTGGGTATTTTGCACATTGAATGTAGCTACTGAAATGTTGAATTAACTTCCAATTCCCAAATATGCTGCTAATGTCCCAATTAACTACCTATGTTCCGAATATTTTTATTATTTCCGAATATGCAGCCTATTTTCCGAATATTCTGCCTATTTCCCGAATTTCTGCTTGATTCCGAATATTCGCTTGATTACCGAGTATACTGCTTATTTACCGAACATAGTGCCTATTTGCTGTGTAAACTGCATATTTTGTAAATTCACAGCCCATTTGTCGAGTACTTATGTCTTTTGTAAATCCTGCTTTGTTAGACAAAATGTTTCTTTGGGGTGTAATTCGCCCATTAAGGCACAGGACGTCTGTTTCACGTGTACCAAGAACTGTATATGTGAACTGGCATTTAGACGTGGATTATGTGTATTTTGTGTATGAATGCTTATTTGTGTATTTTGTGTATGGAAGCTGGTTTGTGTATTATGTGTATGAAAGATTATTTGTGCATTCTATGTATGAAAGCTTAATTGTGTAAACTGTTATGAGAATGTAGTTGTGTATACTGTGCATGAAGGCTTACTTGTGTATCGCTGTATATTGGAGAATATTGTGCGTATTTTTTAATAGATTAGATTATTTGTATACATTTTGTATAAGATTATTTTGTGCATATTGTGAATGATAATGTGTGTATATTATTGTGTATGTAAGATTACTTGCGTATAATATTATCAATGTAAGATTACCTGCGAACATTATTGAGCATTTAAGATTACCTATGAATATTTTTGGTGCATGTAAATTACCTGTGTATATTTTTGAGTAAGATTATTTGTGTGTAATTTTGTACAGATGACTTGTGTATTTTATTGTCTATGTCAGATTACTTGTGTAAGAGTACTTATACATTTTATTGTTTATATTGAGTAAGTAAGATTATTTGCAAGATTTGGTGTATGAACTTTGAGACTCAAGCTCAGAATACACCACCTTGTTATTGCTTGTATGTTTCGAGTTGTATGTTTTATTGTTTGTTTTATATGGCGTGTGTATACCTGTTGAAACTGACTTTGAGATGAAATGTGTGTATATGCCGTACAGGAGAAATTATATTTTTCACGATAGAGATATTTCGTGAGAAGAATATATATATATATATATATATATTATATATATATATATATATATTATATATATATATATATATATATGTGTGAGAAAGCTGCATGAACGTGCAAGCCATATATCACTAAGAACTCTTTGACCCGACCATGATTCGAACCCATGCGTTCAGGATCACCCCTAAACGTACACAGTACCGTGACCACCGCACCAATGATCGTCAATGACGATCATTGGTGCGGTGGTAACGGTACTGTGTACGTTTAGGGGGGTGATCCTGAACGGCATGGGTTCGAACCTGGTCGGGTCAAAGAGTTTTTAGTGATATATAATATATATATAATTATATATATATATATATATATATATATATATATATATATATATATATATATATATATAACTGAAAACTCACAACCAGAAGTGACTCGACACCATACTCCCAGGAGCAACGCAACTGGTATGTACAGGGACGCCTTAAACCACTTGACCATCACGACCGGACAAAAGGAAGTGATAGCCGAGGCTATATGAACCACTTCCCCGCCGGCACTCAGATGGTAATCTTGGGCATAGCATTTTATCAAATCACCTCATTTTTTGGGGCAACATGTGAGGAACACAAATGCAAACAAGCCTGAATGGTCCCCAGGACTAGATACAACTGAAAACTCACACCCAGAAGTGACTCGAACCCATACTCCCAGGAGCAACGGAACTGGTATGTACAGGGACGCCTTAAACCACTTGACCATCACAACGGACAAAAGGAAGTGATAGCCGAGGCTATATGAACCACTTCCTCGCCGCACTCGGATGGTAATCTTGGGCATAGCATTTTATCAAATCACCTCATTTTTGGGGAACATGTGAGGAACACAAATGCAAACAAGCCTGAATGGTCCCAGGACTAGATACAACTGAAAACTCACACCCCAGAAGTGACTCGAACCCATACTCCCAGGAGCAAACGCATA
>WNGS01004946.1:1440188-1452417 GCA_020271785.1 Procambarus virginalis
CATGAATCTTGTTGTGAGGCATGGATCGTGCTGCAAAGCACGGATCGTGTTGTGAAGCACGGATCGTGTTATGAAGCATGAGTCGGGCTGTGAAGCATGGATCGTGTTGTCAAGCATATATCATGTTGTGAAGCATGGATCATGTTGTGAAGCACGGATTGTGTGGTGAAGCATGGATCGTGTTGTGAAGCATGGATCGTGTTGTGAAGCATGGATCGTATTGTGAAGCATGGAGCGTCTTGTGAAGCATATATCTTGTTGTATAGCATGGATCATGTTGCGAAGCACGGAACGTGTTGTGAAGCACGGATAGTGTTGTGAAGCATGGATCGTGTTGTGAAGCACGGATCGTGTTGTGAAGCATAGATCGTTTTGTGAAGCACATATCGTTTAGTGAAGCATAGATCGGGCTGTGAAGCAGGATTGGACTGTAAGTCATGGATTGTGTGGTTAAGCATGGATCATGTTGTGAAGCATGGATCTTTTTGTGAAGCATGGATCATGTTGCGAAGCATGGATCGTGCTGTGAAGCATGGATCGTGTTGTGAAGCATGGACAAATCTATAAAGCATGGATCGTGTTGTGAAGCATGGATCGGGCTGTGAAGCATGGATCGGGCTGTGAATCATGGGTCGGGCTGTGAAGCATGGGTCGGTCTGTGAAGCTTGGATTGGGTTGTAAAGCATGGATCGGACTGTGAAGAACGGATTGGGTTGTGATGCGTGGACTATGTTGTGAAGCATGGTTTGGGTTGTGAAGTACGTATCGAGTTGTGATGCATGGACAGTGTTGTGAAGCATGGATCAGGTTGTGAAGCATCGATTGGGCTGTGAGGCATAGATCGTGTTGTGAAGCATGGATCATGTTGTGAAGCAGGAATTTTGTTGTGAAGTATGGATCGTGTTGTGAAGCATGGATCGTGTTGTGAAGCATGGATCAGGTTGTGAAGCATGGATCGGGCTGTGAGGCATGGATCGTGTAGTGAAGCACGGATCATGTTGTGAAGCATGGATTGTTTTGTGAATCGTGGATCATGTTGTGAAGCATGGATCATGTTGTGAAGCATGGACCGGGTTTTGAAGCATGGATCATATTGTGAAGCATGGATCGGGCTGTGAAGCATGGATAGTGTTGTGAAGCATGGATTGTGTTGTGAAGCATGGATCATGTTGAGAAGCATGGTTCCTGTTGTGAAGCACGGATTGTGTTGTGGAGCACGGATCGTGTTGTGAAGCATGGATCAGGCTGTGAAGCATGGATCAGGCTGTGAAGCATGGATAGTGTTGTGAAGCATCGATTGGGCTTTGAGGCATGGATCGTGTTGTGAAGCATGGATCGTGTTGTGAAGCATGGATCTTACTGTGAAGCATGGATCATGTTGTGAAGCATGGATCGTGCTTTGAAGCATGTATCGTTTTGTGAAGCATGGACCAGGCTGTGAAGCATGGATCATGATGTGAAGCATGGATCTGGCTGTGAAGCATGGATTGTGTTTTGAAGCATGGGTCGGGCTGTGAAGTTTGGATTTGGTTGTAAAGCATGGATCAGGCTATGAAGCATGGATCGTACTGTGATGAACGGATTAGGTTGTGATGCGTGGACCGTGTTGTGAAGCACAGATCGGGTTGTGAAGCATGGATCGTTTTGTGAAGCATGGATCATGTTGTGAAGCATGGATCGAGCTGTGAAGCATGGATCATATTGTGAAGCATGGATCGTGTTACGTAGCAGGAATTTTGTTGTGAGGCATGGATCGTGCTGCGAAGCACGGATCGGGTTGTGAAGCATGGATCGTGTTGTCAAGCATATATCATGTCGTGAAGCATGGATCATGTTGTGAAGCATGGATTGTGTGGTGAAACATGAAATAATCCAGAGGTCGAGGGAGGGGGAAGACGTGTTGTGCACGTTCCGTTAAAATCGTGACATTAACCGGGATTTCTTAGGGCTACAGCCATGGATTACTGATTACAGACATCACGAAGTGCATAGTGACCCGCTGGGAAATTGTTAAATTCGTTCAGAGAAGAAATTCTCTGTGTTAAATTGAGAATAAACGGGAGACCACGTGTGAGCCAGTGCACGAGGCTTTGTGTACATGCGTGTATGAGGAAAAAACAGTGAACAGTGATTCGTGGAACAGTGAAGTGGACCGGGTATCACAACAACATAAGTTCGAAGTGAAGGAAAATCGAAATAGATTATTATAAATATAGAATACTAGAAATATAGAATAGTGGCAAGAGGCGGCATCAGTAGGCTGTGTTTCCACAAGCCACGAGGCCTACCACAGGGCACGTCCCACAGTGATAAAAAACGGAAAATATATAGTGTACTATGGAAATGTGAATCTAGGAATTAGTAATAAAGTGAGTGAATACCATTGCAAGCCGGAAATTAGGCGGAAAATTCCTTGTAAGAATACAAGCAAAGAATAAATCAGTGTTATAAATCGAGTAACTGGAAGCTGGTGACATGAACCTGGGACAACAAGAGGTCAACTGTACCGCACCCACCGCACCGGGGACCAGCTTCCCTTCCCTACACTCCACCGGGGACCAGCTTCGCTACCCTACGCTAAGTACCTGCCTTAAAGTTTGAACAAAATAACATACATAATATCACAAATATTCGGTATACATAAAGTACAAATATTAAATGTATAAATATATACATATAATTTTATAAAGAGTTAAAAGGACTGACATCAACAAGTGATCCATACAGAGAAGCACGAGTACAATACAATACATCGGACAATGAAGAGGTGTGGCGAGTATTCGGGAATACTGGGAAAACGTAATGTAGGCGTCAAGTGGTGCATCTGTAACAAAAGATTTCACCTGGGGTGTACAGAATTGTCTGCAGGATGCACAAAAAGGCAAGGAATTTACTGGGTTTGCAAAGATGACAGATTAATGCTGGAGAACATAACTAAACTGATGAAAAACATTCCAGAGTCACAGCGACTTTCATTCACAGAAAACCCACCAGTGATATATGCGGACTGGGAAAAGACAACATTAGATAACGACCAAAACTCAGGAACAGATAGTTTAGAGAAACGCAGCAGTAGTGTAGAGGAAGAGGGTATTGTGGTACAAAATAACAGCAATATTACAGAGCCAGGTAATATAAACAATGAGAGCAACAGTGAGACAGAGGGCATAAATGAAGGAATTGGGACTAAAGACGGAGATGGCTCCAATAAAAAGGTAGACACGACAAACACAAGTATAAATACCTTGAAAGACGAAAAACCTGAACATATTTGCAAATTCTACGCTAAAGGAATATGCAAATATGGAAAATTAGGAGAAAAATGCAATTTTCTGCATCCTGGAAAATGCAGGAACATGTTGGCGAGGGGTACATGCCGTTTTGGAACATGGTGTAGATACTTTCACCCTAAATTATGTCAATTTTCAATTAGGGACAAAAAATGCTACAATCTTCAGTGTCCGGAATTCCACGTGAGAGATACACAACGTTATAGACGGGAAAATCAATATGACACTACTGGATTTTTTTTAGAGGAAGGCAGAAACAGAGTAGGAAATATAAGGGAGAGGTACAGTCAGATGGAACCACTACAGGAGTACAGAGGGGAAGGGAGATGCCCACAAGACTGGAATACAAAGTATCGACACGCACACGGGTACTACACCACACAACACCCGTCCTACTACCAACACTGGACGAATCACTTCCCAAACAACACACCCTGGACCTGGGTAGAGTGGGGGGAGAACTACCAAAGCCCACCAGAAGTGACACGCAATGTGGGAAATCATTCATATTTGCAAACATACAAGGCTTGAAACCAAAATCAAGAAATAAAGTTAAGTTCATAAATGGCCTCCTAATAGAATCGAACTCAATATTTGGAGCATCTACAGAAACCCACACGAAAGACCACATGGATAGTGAAATCTGGATCCTGAATTATAATCAATATAATTGTGACAAAGTAACTAGGTCAAGTGGAGGAGTAGGTCTGTATATTAAAGAGGAGCTGGCATGCACAGAGCTCCTGAACTCGTCCAATGAGGTGGTAGAGATACTTGGAATCAAGGTAGAAAATATGAATCTACTTATTATTTTAATATACAAACCTGCAGATGCAACAGTTGAGGAATTCACTGAACAGATCCACAAAATAGAGAATATCCTTGATAATCTAGCAAACCCAGTACCAGACATCATCTTCCTTGGAGACTTCAATCTACCCAGTTTAAAATGGAGAATAGTAAACAATAACATTATAGCAGGAAGTCATCCTGGAAATAACCAACCACAGGTCAGAGAACTATTGAGATTCTGTGACAAATTCTCGCTCAGTCAGCAGACTACAGAACCAACTAGGAACGAAATCACGCTGGACTTGATATTCACGAACAATAAGGAGCTAATCAAAGACATTACTGTCTCAGACACTACGTACTCGGACCACAACCTCACTGAAGTGCAAACTAACATTAATAACGGTAGTAGGCCCAAGAGAATCAACAAGCGAGAAGGGCTATTCAATAAATTAAATTTAATAATAAAAGGATAGACTGGGAGAAAATACACAGGGAACTTACAAACATTCAATGGGAAAATGTCATAAGAAATAAAAATCCTACACAAGGAATAGAAAAACTGACTTCTGAAGCATATGAAGTCTGTCTGAAACATGTTCATTTGAGGAAACCCAGAAAGAGGTCCAATGTAGAAAGAGAACCCAGACGACATTACAAAAGGAGGAAGAAAGTAACGGAAATGCTTAAGCAGATACGACTCTCCATACAGAGAAGAAATAATTTAAACAGGGAGATTGAAGAAATCGAACAGAGACTGAGGCATTCCTATCAGACTGAAGAAAGGCAACTAGAACAGAAAGCAATTCAAGAAATAAAGAAAAACGCAAAATCGTGTTGTGAAGCATGGATCGTGTTGTGAAGCATGGATCGTATTGTGAAGCATGGAGCGTCTTGTGAAGCATAGATCTTGTTGTATAGCATGGATCGTGTTGCGAAGCACGGATCGTGTTGTGAAGCATGGATCGTGTTGTGAAGCATGGATTGTGTTGTGAAGCACGGATCGTGTTGTGAAGCATGGATCGTGTTGTGAGGCATGGATCATTTCATGAAGCATGGATCGTGTTGTGAAGCATGGATCGTGTTGTGAAGCATGGATCTTACTGTGAAGCATGGATCGTGTTGTGAAGCATGGATCGTGCTTTGAAGCATGGATCGTGCTGTGAAGATTGGACCGGGCTGTGAAGCATGGATCATGTTGTGAAGCATGGATCGGGCTGTGAAGCATGGATCGTGTTGTGAAGCATGGGTCGGGCTGTGAAGCTTGGATTTGGCTGTAAAGCATGGATCAGGCTATGAAGCATGGATCGGACTGTGTTGAACGGATTAGGTTGTGATGCATGGACCGTGTTGTGAAGCACGGATCGGGTTTTGAAGCATGGATCGTTTTGTAAAGCATGGATCATGTTGTGAAGCATGGATCGTGCTGTGAAGCATGGATCGCATTGTGAAGCATGGATCGTGTTGTGTAGCATGAATTTTGTTGTGAGGCATGGATCGTGCTGCAAAGCATGGATCGTGTTGTGAAGCACGGATCGCGTTGTGAAGCACGGATCGGGTTGTGAAGCATGGATCGTGTTGTCAAGCATATATCATGTTGTGAAGCATGGATCATGTTGTGAAGCATGAATTGTGTGGTGAAACATGAAATAGTCCAGAGGTCGAGGGAGGGGGAAGACGTGTTTTGCGCGCTCCGTTAAAATCGTGACATTAACTGGGATTTCTTAGGGCTACAGCCATGGATTACTGATTACAGACATCACAAAGTGCATAGTGACCCGCTGGGAAATTATTAAATTCGTTCAGAGAAGAAATTCTCTGTGTTAAATAGAGAATAAACGGGAGACCACGTGTGAGCCAGTGCACGAGGCTTTGTGTACATGCGTGTATGAGGAAAAAATAGTGAACAGTGATTCGTGGAACAGTGAAGTGGACCGGGTATCACAACAACATATAAGTTCGAAGTGAAGGAAAATCGTGATAGAATATTATAAATATAGAATACTAGAAATATAGAATAGTGGCAAGAGGCGGCATCAGTAGGCTGTGTTTCCACAAGCCACGAGGCCTACCACAGGGCACATCCCACAGTGATAAAAAACGGAAAATATATAGTGTACTAAGGAAATGTGAATCTAGGAATTAGTAATAAAGTGAGTGAATACCATTGCAAGCCGGAAATTAGGCGGAAAATTCCTTGTAAGAATACAAGCAAAGAATAAATCAGTGTTATAAATCTTGTAACTGGAAACTGGTGACATCAACCTGGGACAACAAGAGGACAACTGTACCGCACCCACCGCACCGGGGACCAGCTTCCCTACCCTACACCCCATCGGGGACCAACTTGCTACCCTACGCTAAGTACCTGCCTTAAAGTTTGAACAAAATAACATACATAATATCACAAATATATGGTATACATATAGTACAAATATTTAATGTATAAATATATACATATAATTTTATAAAGAGTTAAAAGGACTGACATCAACAAGTGATCCATACAGAGAAGCATCTTTCACTGCTTCTCAGTGGATTGGCCCAGCCGCTACGTCGTCACTGTGAAGCTATCAGACGTCTCAGACGATACTGCCTAGACTTCACCTGCACATCACCCGACCCAGGAGCACTTGATTCTCAATATTCCGTCAATTCCCTCTTCGATCCACACATGGAATGAAGGAAGACCTCTCGGCGTACTTGCAGACTACGGGTGAGACGTAAGATCCACGGGAACAGCGTACTACTGTCAGATTGACAGGATCAACCTTCACACATCCGTCCACCTTGACGTGTCGTGTCAGACTGATTCCCTCACGGAGGATTGGCCCAGCCACTAAGTCATCACTGTGAAGCTATCAGCCATCACTGCATTGACTCCACCCTTGCACAACACCTGTTCCTGGAGCACTTGTTGCTCAATATTCTGTCAATTCCCTCTCTGGCTCAACACATGATCGAAGGAAGACCCCACAGGCGCTGGCAGACCGCCGGTGATGCGTAAATCCTCCGGAGACGGGGTAAACTGTCCAACTGACAGGAACCCCCAGTGCACGTCCAACCTCCTTGACGTACTGTCTCAGACTGATGGCGCCACCGCGGCGCGATGACCGGACCCCCCTGCCTTTGTGACGTCATACTTGCCAAGGGAGGTTTTCATTGGCTCCCAGTGCCACGTCGCTGACGGTGACCAATCTGGTGCCACTGACGTCACACAGTTTTGGCGGGAGAACGGAGGGCCCAGCGCCATATTGGCGTCCTAAAGGGCCTATACCACAGGCCAAAATACTCTTCTTTTACATATTTCTCGCCACTGCGAGAAAACTACACTCTCCCACATATATCAAACTGATGCCCGCAACGTAGAGAACGCTCGGGTAAAGTGGACATGACTCTTATAGCAGGCGTGGGAGAAATATAAGGGGGGCAACACCGTCACATACCCCTCCCCTTAAAATAAGAGTCAGGTCAGTAGAGTGTAAGCGGGACAAGGCATCCGCAACAACGTGGTCCTTTCCTCTGATGAGCTCAACCTCCAGCCAGTACTCTAGCCGCCAATACGAGACACTCCTCCTGTATCTATTGACCGTTCCCACGGTCACTCCTGGCTCCCATTGCTTTCCTAGCATGGACCGAGGACTCCACACCTCATGTCCGTTCACCAGCTGGAACGGAGAGAAATCTAACGATTCTGACCCTTCGTTACGTATGGCAAACAACGCAGGGTATACTGCCTCATCCCACTCAGCTCCCTGCTCTGCGCAGAACACTCTCAGAACGGTCTTCAAGGTGGAGTGAAATCTTCCGATTGCCCCCTGCGACTGCGGTCGGTAGGGCGACGACCGAATCTGTGTCACTCCCCAACTTGTCACTGTCTGTCTGAACCACTTAGACTGGAATATACTTCCACAGTCCGTCTGAATATCTCTGGGCATTCCCACCCAAGAGAAAAATCGTTGTAGCTGCCTGCTCTGCGCAAAACACTCTCAGAACGGTCTTCAAGGTGGAGTGAAATCTTCCGATCGCCCCCTGCGACTGCGGTAGAGGGTTCTCTGTCGGCTTCGGGCTGTTTTTGATAAGGAGTTCGGAAGTCTTCTTGGTTTTATAGAATATTATCAGGTTTATGTTTTGGTTAGGAGTAGTGCTTTTTACTCCTTTACGGATTATTTCTTTCATTATTCTTCCCTCTTTTATATGTTCACTGTGCATGGTTGATTTGTAATATAATTTTATTGGAGGTATTGTGGTTTCTGTTCTAGGTTCTAGATTATACCAACGGTCCAAGTGTCTTCTTATAGCAGCGTTTATTTCCGCGTTGCTATATCCATTGTTCACCAATACCTGAGTTACTCTTTCAAACTCTCTACTCACGTTGCTCCATTCAGAGCAGTGGGTAAGCGCTCGACGAATATAAGCATTGAGAACACTGGCTTTGTATCTTTGGGGGCACTCACTTCTACCGTTCAGGCATAATCCTATGTTGGTGGGCTTGGTATATACGTTGGTGCTCAAAGAGGTTCCTGTTTTTGTTATTAGTACATCCAAGAATGGCAGACTGTTATTTTCACTATTTTCATGTGTAAATCGGAGTACTGACTCTCTCTCTAGATGTCTTTTTAGGTCAATTAGTTCATCTGAGTCTTTTACTATTACGAATATGTCATCTACATAACGGCAATATAAAGTTGGTTTTTGTCTGCTACTGAAGACCCTGTCTTCGATGGTTCCCTTGTAAAAATTAGCAAATAAAACTCCTAAGGGAGAGCCCATTGCTACTCCGTCTATTTGTAAATACATGTCTCCTTGTGGGCTGATGAAAGCCCACAATTCCTTGAAAGCTTCAATTCAATTGAAAGCTTCAATTCCTTTGTACATGCTTCGAGAAGACTCTTCAAGTGTGGCTCAGGTATGTCTAATTTGGGGGTGCTCTCGTCTCTGTATACTCTGTCCAGTATCATTCCTATGGTTGTGTCGACTGGGACGTTGGTAAATAGGGATTCCACGTCCAGGGAAGCAATGATTCCATCGGGCTGGGTAGATTTGATTAATTCTAGGAAATCTGCTGATGATTGTAGACTATACTTACTTGGAGTGTATGGAGTTAGGAGTTCATTGAGTTTTTTGCCAGGTGATAAGTTGGAGTTGGTATTTGGCTGATTATAGGGCGTAGTGGGTTACCTGGTTTATGTGTCTTAACATTGCCGTAGGCAAAATCCTAAGCCATAGTCGCCTTGAAGTTTATTGAAATGCACACTACCTTTCTTTGCGTTTACTGCCGTAATTGTTTTGTTTACTTTCCGTTTAAGGTCTTCCACAGGGTTCCTCGTGATTCGTTGAAATTTGGAGTCATCATTAAGGATATCGCTAATTTTGTTCATGTATTCTTGTGTAGGAATCAAACAATAAATAACAATGGATATAGCAACGCGGAAATAAACGCTGCTATAAGAAGACACTTGGACCGTTGGTATAATCTAGAACCTAGAACAGAAACCACAATACCTCCAATAAAATTATATTACAAATCAACCATGCACAGTGAACATATAAAAGAGGGAAGAATAATGAAAGAAATAATCCGTAAAGGAGTAAAAAGCACTACTCCTAACCAAAACATAAACCTGATAATATTCTATAAAACCAAGAAGACTTCCGAACTCCTTATCAAAAACAGCCCGAAGCCGACAGAGAACCCTCTACAGCAGTCAAGCGTTGTATACATGTACACTTGCCCCCACGAAGGATGTAACCTTCAATCTAAGTACATAGGTATGACGTCGACCAAGCTGACGAGGCGTTTGACATGCCATCTTCAATCCGGTGCCCCTAGGAATCACATGAGACAAGCCCATGACATCACCCTAACAAGAGATATGTTGAACAAGAATACATGCATAATAGACAGAACCCAAGATGCAAGAAGAATACAAATTCTTGAAGCAATCCACATAAGAACAGAACAACCTACCATGAACACCCAAATCACGGAACTATTTACTCTTCCCACAATGAGAGTAAGGACAAGACCAGAACATAACCATGCCAACACAGAAGACAATGTTCAACATAACAGGCCAATTACACTGGATTAATCTTTGAATGTAGATGCCAGCTGCCTCGTATGGGCCAATAGGCCTTCTGCGGTTACCTCTATTCTTATGTTCATATGTTTCACCACATTTATCCCTTATGTATCCCCTATGTTTTCACCTTTATTGTCTTATCACCTGACCCAGTGCGGGTATATAATCAAACCACATTGTAACATTTCCTCACTTGAGAATGAACCATGGAGGTTCGAAACGTTGTGCAAATTGTTTAAATAAGTGTAATACATTCTATAGTAATTCACATCTTTTCTTCACCCGGAAATTACGAAAATGAGTTTTGGAGAACTCCTATTTCAGCTAAGCCCTGATGCTAAGAAAATAGTTAGAGGGATAGAAGCCCTAAATCAGAAGATAGTAAATACAGAATATGCGGTCATATTCAATGAGACATGTTTAAAAGAAACCTGCTGCCAGTATACACCAATATATATATATATATATATATATATATATTATATATATATATATATATATATATATATATATATATATATATATATATATGGGAACAGGCTGAATGGTCCCCGTACTATATGCAACTGAAAACTCACACACCAGAGATGACTCGAACCCATACTGACAGAGCAACGCATCTGGTATGTACAGGACGCCTTAATCCACTAGACCATCACGACCTGACAAAAACCGATGGTTGCCTCGCTATTTAGCCCATCAGCTTAGCCCATCGGCTACCGAGTCACTTCTGGGGTGTGAGTTTTCAGTGATATATATATACATATATATATATATATATATATATATATATATATATATAATATATATATATATATATATATATGTATGCAAACAAGCCTGAATGGTCCCCAGGACTAGATACAACTGAAAATATATATAACAATATATAAATAAATATATATATATATATATAACATATATATATTTATATATATACATATATATATATATATATATATATATATATATATATATATTATATATATAATAATGTGACGATAATCTCTTTCAATAAAGATTGAGCTTGCTCTTCCCTTCAGTAGTCACGACTAAAGCTACATTTAAGATACGTTCAGGCAGCCTCGCCAGCACTCGGATGGTAATCTTGGGCATGCATTTTATCAAATCACGTCATTTTTTGGGGCAACACGTGAGGAACCCAAATGCAAACAAGCCTGAATGGTCCCCAGGACTAGATACAACTGAAAACTCACACCCCAGAAGTGACTCGAACCCATACTCCCAAGAGCAATGCAACTGGTATGTCCAGCGACGCCTAAAACCACTTGACCATCATGACCGGACATAACAAAGTGATAGCGAGGCTATATGAACCACGTCCCCGCCGGCACTCGGATGGTAATCTTGGGCATAGTATTTTATCAAATCACCTCATTTTTGGGCAACACGCGAGGAACACAAATGCAAACAAGCCTGAATGGTCCCCAGGACTAGATACAACTGAAACTCCCACCCCATAAGTGACTCGAACCCATACTCCCAGGAGCAATGCAACTGGTATGTCCAGGGACGCCTTAAACCACTTGACCATCACGACCGACATAAGGAAGTGATAGCCGAGGCTATATGAACCACTTCCCCACCGCACTCGGATGGTAATCTTGGGCATAGCATTTTATCAAATCACCTCATTTTTTGGGCAACACGTGAGGACACAAATGCAAACAAGCCTGAATGGTCCCCAGGACTAGATACAACTGAAAACTCACACCCCAGAAGTGACTCGAACCCATACTCCCAGGAGCAATGCAACTGGTATGTCCAGGACGCCTTAACCACTTGACCATCACGACCGACATAAGGAAGTGATAGCCGAGGCAATATGAACCACTTCCCCGCCGGCACTCGGATGGTAATCTTGGGCATAGCATTTTATCAAATCATCTCATTTTTTGGGGCAACACGTGAGGAACACAAATGCAAACAAGCCTGAATGGTCCCCAGGACTAGATATAACTGAAAACTCACACCCCAGAAGTGACTCGAACCCATACTCCAGGAGCAATGCAACTGGTATGTCCAGGGACGCCTTAAACC
>WNGS01004946.1:1478695-1491983 GCA_020271785.1 Procambarus virginalis
CTTGGATGGAAAGGGCTCAAGAACAAACTTTAGTCGAAAAGATAATCTTTCGAGACACATAGTCGAGGAAAATGATGAAGTAACACTACATGTATTCGCAGACTCGTCAGCCAAAGCTTTGGGAGCTTGTGCTTACTTAGTGACTTCTAATCAATCATATCTTATCACCTCTAAGGCCAGAGTCGCTCCATTAAAAAGAGGACTTTGCCTCAGAGGAAACTAACAGCACTGCTAACAGCCACACGCTTAGCTGTGCATATCAAACAGTCTTGTCTACCATGAACATCAAAGATGTCATTATATGGTTGAATGAAGCTGTCTTACAATGGGTACGAAACGACAACTGTCCGACTCCTATGTAAAAAATCGCGTCTCGGAAATTAAAGAAATTTCCGCAGGCTTTCAATTGTTGCATGTACCAACAAAGATAATCAGCTGAGCTTTATCAAGAGGTATGACGTTAAACAATTTGCAAAGGCAGATATTTGGTTTTATGGGCCTAGATGGTTAGTGAATGGAGTTGGCTGAACAAAAGCCGCACGTCATCACGACACAAACCATAACTACCACCAGGCAGCAAGCTCAAATATCAGTCTTGGATTGTACTCGTTACTCCTCGCTCATCAAATTAATCAATGTAACACAGAACGTGTTTCAATATCTCAGGAAAAAAGTATAAAATACACTTTCCTGATGCACTTATCTATTGGGTAAGACAAGCCCAGAGAGAAACTTATGGTAAGAACTATGAAAATCTTCGCATAAGTTAAAACACAATCTCGGTCTGTGGATAGACCAAGAAAATCACAACATTCTGCGTTGTGGAGGGAGACTTAAACACGCAGATGTCAATCTAGATACCGTGCATCCATGGCTTTTACCAAAAAATCATTGGATCACCAGGTTGATTGTGTTACATACACATCAACAAATCATCAAACATGGAGGAGTGTTAGACACACTCACACAAATCAGACAACAGTATTGGATTCCTCAGGAAGACAGTCAGTCAAATCAATCTTGAAAAATTGCATGATATGCCAAGGTACGATGCAAAAACTTGCTCTTTATCCAGGGCCACCACCTCTACCAAAAGAACGTGTGGTCCATCTACATCCTTTCGAAACGACCGGAGTAGATTATACAGGAGCAATATATCTAACAGGGACTCCAGATAAGCAACCTATCAAGGCATACATCTGTCTGTTCACCTGTGCTACCACCAGGGCAGTACATTTAGAGGTAACACCCGATATGACTGCTCAATCATTTATTCAAGCGTTCCGCAGATTCGCAGCACGCCGATCATGCCCCAAGCTGATGATTTCAGATAACGGAGCAAACTTGGTAGCTGGAGAAGCATGTCTACGGGAAATCTGTTCCCATCCTGCAGTTACTTCCACACTGGAACAGCGTCATTGCAGATGGAAATTTATCCCTCCAAGAGCCCCATGGCACGGAGGATTTTATGAACGGTTAATAGGAACTGTCAAAAGATCCTTGAGAAAATCTCTACACCGTCAGAAAATCAATCTTCAAGAACTCCAGACAGTAATCACGGAAATAGAATCAAGGGTGAATAACCGGCCGTTGACTTACTTGTCTGATGATCCTACTCAACATGAGCCATTAAGTCCTGCACACCTAATGTATGGAAGACTTCTGACTCCAGTGCCATCTCTAGTGGATGATGAGATCAGAGATCCCTAATATGTGGGTCAGAGCGAGTTGGTTCAGGGGTATAAGCATCTGTCCAGCATAATCCAAAAATGGAATGATGTTTGGACAAAAGAATATCTTACATCTCTACGAGAGCATCACTATGGGGCCAATGTCCCACATAATATATCTAATCTCCAACCTGGCGATATTGTCTTGGTAGACAGTGATGGCCCTAGGGCTGACTGGCCATTAGGTAAAGTTGTCTCAGTCCATCCAGATAGCCAGGGGATTTTGAGAATAGTCAAGATCCTGTCTAAAGGAACAACTTCCCTGAAGACATTGGACAAACTCATCCACATGGAATCAGTGAGCCAGCTGCAGTTAGATCCTGAGAGACCTCAAGACCTTCTAACTACACATGACCCACAGACTCCCAACAGGCACAATCGTCCACAACGGACAGCCGCACAAAAGTGCAAGCAAAATTTGCACTTGTATTATCAATCCGATGGAGAGTAAATAAATACATATGGTTACTACTGTCCTTAGTATTGGACTCTGTGCCAGTTCTCTCCCTATGGAAGATGTGGGAAATATTTACCCACCATATCTAATAATCATCTAAGTAATGTATCATATCTATATCATATCTATATCATATCTATATCATATCAAAATCATATCAGAATCACAATAGATTCATTATATAGCTTGATCCTAGATGATGCCGCTTGGATCACGTATGCCATAGGGCCCTATAGATGCCTACGTGACTTTGTGCATGATCTCTCAAGGATCCAGAAGCTTCTAGAAGGATTTGTTAATTAAAAATTTATTGGAACACTGACGTAGTATCCGGTAGAGATAAAATCGAATCCTTATTAAGAGTCAGTGGTATTATCAAGTACTACTTATAATCTTTAAATCCTATATCATATTTTATTATAATCACATCTTATCTCAATCATAAGTCTAGACTGTAAAAATAATCAATCAATATTCATTGTAAGTAACCCCTTTCAAGGGAGAGGGAGGAGCATCGTGGGAGCAAGAAGCGCCCAGGACACCACCACAGCCCGGGGGCAGAACGCGTATGTTTACACAACTGTGAACAGTGACGGTCCCTTAGCGAACATTATTGGCTGAGGACACCTTATCTAATATCATTATCACCACTGAACACTCTCTAGAACTGGGGGAGTACCTGGACAATATATCAACAAGGAAAATCCTAGAACATTTATGTAAAATAAGAGTGGAGTGGAGCATTTAGTGACGCGGTCTCCACCTTCATCCCTAATCTTCATTGTTATCTTCTGCAACGCAGTCCAATATCCGTAGCAACGCTACTAGATCATACAGCAACGCTGTTTTATAAAATATCGTGCCTAAACTCGCCAAGAGAGTTTATTCAGTCTGGCACACTTGTCAGACAGGCACCCGACTGGCAGAGAAGTATATTGAATGTTATTTTGGTATATGATTGGCCAATTGTATGCTTGTGACTTTAATATTCTATAAATCTGTCTTTCGGTAAAAAGGCGAGGCAACGCCTCATATTTCTGTGAGTTTATTATTAATATTGTGGTACAGCAGAATCTTATCCAAGCTCTGAACCTCATGAGTGTCCACTGTCAGAAAAGTTGGTACAATAAGTAAACAAATACGCATGAGTGTCCAGAGTGTAGGAAGAGATTCAACAAGCTGACTGTATTGAATCATATACATTGATCATATACATTGCATATACTTGAATATATAAATTAAGTTAACAATTGCTTGCTTAGTTATTTTTTAAGTAATCATATAAGTTCATTTAATTGAATATAATTTTAGTACTCAGTAACAGTACTCAGACCATACATTAAGGTCATTTATCATACTTTACAATTTACAATTTAAGTTGTTTAAAGTATAAGTGTATTGGCTGTTGATTGCTAAGGTGCTAGGCTAGACTGTGTATGTTTAAATCTCTGATTTAAACAGAGCCAGTGTTCAGTTATATAACTGAATTTATAAAATCTTATCCTTGTATAAAATACAAGCTGATGTGAGATACCTGTTGGCAGGTGGACGTGGAACTGCAATCAACCTATCAACTAATTCACTCACCCCACCTGCCCCTTACAGCCCATTATCTGTCATTAGGAAAAGAGGAGCTAGGATTTACAACCCTAGCTAGAGATTTTAGTTGAATTAATTTGCATACAGTAAATTTTAATTTAGTTCAGTACAAGTCCCTGGTAGTCTCCTCTTATATCAATCACAGCAGGTTTTTCCCACAGTTTTGTGAAGCATAGATCGGGCTGTGAAGCAAGGATTGGACTGTAGGGCATGGATCGTGTTGAGAAGCATGGATCGTGTTGTGACGCGTGGATCGTGTTGTGAAGCATGGATCTTGTTGTGAAGCATGGATCATGTTGCGAATCATGGATCGTGCTGTGATGCATGGATCGTGTTGTGAAGCATTGACCGATCTGTAAAGCACGGATCGTGTTGTGAAGCATGGATCGGGCTGTGAAGCATGGATCGCGTTGTGAAGCATGGGTCGGGCTATGAATCTTGGATAGGGTTGTAAAGCATGGATTAGGCTATAGAGCGTAGATCGGACTGTGAAGAACGGATTGGGTTGTGATGCGTGGACCATGTTGTGAAGCATGGTTTGGGTTGTGAAGCACGGATCGAGTTGTGATGCATGGACAGTGTTGTGAAGCATGGATCAGGTTGTGAAGCATCGATTGCGCTGTGAAGCATGGATCGTGTTGTGAAGCATGGATCATGTTGTGTAGCAGGAATTTTGTTGTGAAGCATGGATCGTGTTGTGAAGCATGGATCGTGTTGTGAAGCATGGATCAGGTTGTGAAGCATGGATCGGGCTGTGAGGCATGGATCATGTTGTGAAGCACGTATAATGTTGTGAAGCATGGATTGTTTTGTGAAGCATGGATTATGTTGTGAAGCATGAATTGTGTTGTGAAGCATGGACCGGGTTGTGAAGCATGGATCGTATTGTGAAGCATGGATCGGGCTGTGAAGCATAGATAGTGTTGTGAGGCATGGATTGTGTTGTGAAGCATGGATCGTGTTGAGAAGCATGGATCCTGTTGTGAAGCTGGGAACGTGTTGTGAAGCATGGATCATGTTGTGAAGCACGGATGGTGTTGTGAAGCACGGATCTTTTTGTGAAGCATGGATCGGGCAGTTAAGCATGGATCGGGATGTGAAGCATGGATAGTGTTGTGAAGCATGGATTGTGTTGTGAAGCATGGATCGTGTTGAGAAGCATGGATCCTGTTGTGAAGCTGGGAACGTGTTGAGAAGCAGGGATCGTGTTGTGAAGCACGGATCGTGTTGTGAAGCACGGATCTTTTTGTGAAGCATGGATCGGGCAGTTAAGCATATATCGGGATGTGAAGCATGGATCGTGTTGTGAAGCATCGATTGGGCTTTGAGGCATGGATCGTGTTGTGATGCATGGATCGGGCTGTGAGGCATGGATCGCGTTGTGAAGCACGGATCGTATTGCGAAGCATGGATCGTTTCGTGATGCATGGACCGTGTTGTGAGGCATGGATCGTGTTTTGAAGCATGGATCGTGATGTAAAGCATGGATCGGGTTGTGAGAAATGGATCAGGATGTCAAGCGTGGAATGGGAAGCGAAGCATGGATCTTGGTATGAAGCATGGATCGTGTTGTGAAGCATGGATCGTGTTGTAGTGCATGGATCGTGTTGTGGAGCATGGATCGGGTTGTGAAGCATGAATCGTGTTGAGAAGCATGGATAGTTTTGTGAAGGATGGATCGTGTTGTGAAGCAATGATCGGGTTGTGAAGCATTAATTGTGTTGTGAAGCATGGATCGTGTTGTTAAGAATGGATCGGGTTTGAAGCATGGATCAGGTTGTGAAGCATGGATCATGTTGTGAAGGATGGATCGTGCTGTGAAGCATGAATTGTGTTGTGAAGCATGGATCGTGTTGTGAAGTAAGGATCTTGTTGTGAAGCATGAGTCGTGTTGTGAGGCACTGATCCCGTTGTGAAGCATGGATCGTTTTGTGAAGAATGTATCGTGTTGTGAAGCCCGGATCGTTTTCTGAAGCATGGACCGCGATGTGAAGCATGGTTCGTGTTGAGAAGCATGTATTGGGCTGTGAAGCATGGACCGCGATGTGAAGCATGGTTCGTGTTGAGAAGCATGTATTGGGCTGTGAAGCATGGATCGTGTTGTAAAGCATAAATCGAAATGAGAAGCATGGATCGGGATGTCAAGCATGGATTGGGAAGTGAAGCATGGCTCTTGTTGTGAAGCATGGATCGTATTGTGAAGCATGAATCGTGCTGTGATGAATGGATTGTGTTGTGAAGTAAGGATCGGGTCGTGAAGCATGGATCGTATTGTGAAGCATGGCTCATGTTAGGAAGCATGGATCAGACTGTGAAGCATGGATCGTGTTGTGAAGCATGGAACGTGTTGTGAAACATGGATCTTGTTGTGAAGCATGGATCGTGTTGTGAAGCCCGGATCGTGTTGTGAACCACAGATCGTTTTGTGAAGCATAGATCGGGCTGTGAAGCATGGATCGGACTGTGAAGCTGGGATCGTGTTGTGAAGCACGGATCGTGTTGTGAAGCACGGATCGTGTTGTGAAGCACAGATCGTTTTCTGAAGCATAGATCAGGCTGTGAAGCATGGATTGGACTGTAAGTCATGGATCGTGTTGTGAAGCATGGATCGTGTTGTGAAGCGTGGCTCGTGTTGTGAAGCATAGATCTTGTTGTGAAGCATGGATCATGTTGCGAAGCATGGATCGTGCTGTGAAGCATGGATCGTGTTGTGAAGCATGGACCAATCTGTAAAGCATGGATCGTGTTGTGAAGCATGGATCGGGCTGTGAAGCATGGATCGGGCTGTGAAGCATGGGTCGGGTTGTGAAGCATGGGTCGGGCTGTGAATCTTGGATTGGGATGTAAAACATGGATCGGACTGTGAAGAACGGATTGGGTTGTGATGCGTGGACCATGTTGTGAAGCATAGTTTGGGTTGTGAAGCATGGATCGAGTTGTGATGCATGGACAGTGTTGTGAAGCATGGATCAGGTTGTGAAGCATCGATTGGGCTGTGAAGCATGGATCGTGTTGTGAAGCATGGATCATGTTGTAGCAGGAATTTTGTTGTGAAGCATGGATCGTGTTGTGAAGCATGGATCGTGTTGTGAAGCATGGATCAGGTTGTGAAGCTTGGATCGGGCTGTGAGGCATGGATCGTGTAGTGAAGCACGGATCATGTTGTGAAGCATGGACTATTTTGTGAAGCATGGATCATGTTGTGAAGCATGGATCGTGTTGTGAAGCATGGACCGGGTTGTGAAGCCTGGATCGTATTGGGAAGCATGGATCGGGCTGTGAAGCAAGGATAGTGTTGTGAAGCATGGATTGTGTTGTGAAGCATGGATCGTGATAAGAAGCATGGATCCTGTTGTGAAGCTGGGAACGTGTTGTGAAGCACGGATCTTTTGTGAAGCATGGCTCGTGCAGTTAAGAATGGATCGGGATGTGAAGCATGGATCGTGTTGTGAAGCATGGATCGTGTTGTGGTACATGGATCGTGTTGTGGAGCATGGGTCGGGTTGTGAAGCATGGATCGTGTTGTGAAGCATGAATCGTGTTGTGAAGCATGGATCGTGTTGTTTAGCATGGATCGGGTTTGAAGCATGGATCAGGTTGTGAAGCATGGATCATGTTGTGAAGGATGGATCGTGCTGTGAAGCATGAATTGTGTTGTGAAGCATGGATCGTGTTGTGAAGTAAGGATCTTGTTGTGAAGCATGAGTCGTGTTGTGAGGCACTGATCCCGTTGTGAAGCATGGATCGTTTTGTGAAGAATGTATCGTGTTGTGAAGCCTGGATCGTTTTCTGAAGCATGGACCGCGATGTGAAGCATGGTTCGTGTTGAGAAGCATGTATTGGGCTGTGAAGCATGGACCGCGATGTGAAGCATGGTTCGTGTTGAGAAGCATGTATTGGGCTGTGAAGCATGGCTCTTGTTGTGAAGCATGGATCGTATTGTGAAGCATGAATCGTGCTGTGATGCATGGATTGTGTTGTGAAGTAAGGATTGGGTTGTGAAGCATGGATCGTATTGTGAAGCATGGCTCATGTTGTGCAGCATGGATCAGACTGTGAAGCATGGATCGATCGTTGTGAAGCATGGAACGTGTTGTGAAACATGGATCTTGTTGTGAAGCATGGATCGTGTTGTGAAGCCCGTATCGTGTTGTGAACCACAGATCGTTTTGTGAAGCATAGATCGGGCTGTGAAGCATGGATCGGACTGTGAAGCTGGGATCGTGTTGTGAAGCACGGATCGTGTTGTGAAGCACGGATCGTGTTGTGAAGCACAGATCGTTTGTGAAGCATAGATCAGGCTGTGAAGCATGGATTGGACTGTAAGTCATGGATCGTGTTGTGAAGCATGGATCGTGTTGTGAAGCGTGGATCGTGTTGTGAAGCATAGATCTTGTTGTGAAGCATGGATCATGTTGCGAAGCATGGATCGTGCTGTGAAGCATGGATCGTGTTGTGAAGCATGGACCAATCTGTATAGCATGGATCGTGTTGTGAAGCATGGATCGGGCTGTGAAGCATGGATCGGGCTGTGAAGCATGGGTCGGGTTGTGAAGCATGGGTCGGGCTGTGAATCTTGGATTGGGTTGTAAAACATGGATCGGACTGTGAAGAACGGATGGGTTGTGATGCGTGGACCATGTTGTGAAGCATAGTTTGGGTTGTGAAGCATGGATCGAGTTGTGATGCATGGACAGTGTTGTGAAGCATGGATCAGGTTGTGAAGCATCGATTGGGCTGTGAAGCATGGATCGTGTTGTGAAGCATGGATCATGTTGTAGCAGGAATTTTGTTGTGAAGCATGGATCGTGTTGTGAAGCATGGATCGTGTTGTGAAGCATGGATCAGGTTGTGAAGCTTGGATCGGGCTGTGAGGCATGGATCGTGTAGTGAAGCACGGATCATGTTGTGAAGCATGGACTGTTTTGTGAAGCATAGATCATGTTGTGAAGCATGGATCGTGTTGTGAAGCATGGACCGGTTGTGAAGCCTGGATCGTATTGGGAAGCATGGATCGGGCTGTGAAGCAAGGATAGTGTTGTGAAGCATGGATTGTGTTGTGAAGCATGGATCGTGATAAGAAGCATGGATCCTGTTGTGAAGCTGGGAACGTGTTGTGAAGCACGGATCTTTTGTGAAGCTTGTCTCGTGCAGTTAAGAATGGATCGGGATGTGAAGCATGGATCGTGTTGTGGTGCATGGATCGTGTTGTGGAGCATGGGTCGGGTTGTGAAGCATGGATCGTGTTGTGAAGCACTGATCGGGTTGTGAAGCATGAATCGTGTTGTGAAGCATGGATCGTGTTGTTTAGCATGGATCGGGTTTGAAGCATGGATCAGGTTGTGAAGCATGGATCATGTTGTGAAGGATGGATCGTGCTGTGAAGCATGAATTGTGTTGTGAAGCATGGATCGTGTTGTGAAGTAAGGATCTTGTTGTGAAGCATGAGTCGTGTTGTGAGGCACTGATCCCGTTGTGAAGCATGGATCGTTTTGTGAAGAATGTACCGTGTTGTGAAGCCTGGATCGTTTTGTGAAGCATGACCCCGATGTGAAGCATGGTTCGTGTTGAGAAGCATGTATTGCGCTGTGAATCATGGATCGTGTTGTAAAGCATAAATCGAATTGAGAAGCATGGATCGGGATGTCAAGCATGGATTGGGAAGTGAAGCATGGCTCTTGTTGTGAAGCATGGATCGTATTGTGAAGCATGAATCGTGCTGTGATGCATGGATTGTGTTGTGAAGTATGGATCGGGTTGTGAAGCATGGATCATATTGTGAAGCATGGATCATGTTGTGAAGCATGGATCAGACTGTGAAGCATGGATCGTGCTGTGAAGCATGGAACGTGTTGTGAAACATGGATCTTGTTGTGAAGCATGGATCGTGTTGTGAAGCCCGGATCGTGTTGTGAAGCACAGATCGTTTTGTGAAGCATAGATCGGGCTGTGAAGCATGGATCGCACTGTGAAGCAGGGATCGTGTTGTGAAGCACGGAATGTGTTGTTAAGCATGGATCGTGTTGTGAAGCACAGATCGTTTTGTGAAGCATAGATCGGGCTGTGAAGCATGGATTGGACTGTAAGTCATGGGTCGTGTTGTGAAGCATGGATCGTGTTGTGAAGCGTGGTTCGTGTTGTGAAGCATGGATCTTGTTGTGAAGCATGGATCATGTTGCGAAGCATGGATCGTGCTGTGAAGCATGGATCGTGTTGTGAAGCATGGACCAATCTGTAAAGCATGGATCGTGTTGTGAAGCATGGATCGGGCTGTGAAGCATGGATCGGGCTGTGAAGCATGGGTCGGGCTGTGAAGCATGGGTCGGGCTGTGAATCTTGGATTGGGTTGTAAAGCATGGATCGGACTGTGAAGAACGGATTGGGTTGTGATGCGTGGACCATGTTGTGAAGCATGGTTTGGGTTGTGAAGCACGGATCGAGTTGTGATGCATGGACAGTGTTGTGAAGCATGGATCAGGTTGTGAAGCATCGATTGGGCTGTGAAGCATGGATCGTGTTGTGAAGCATGGATCATGTTGTAGCAGGAATTTTGTTGTGAAGAATGGATCGTGTTGTGAAGCATGGATCGTGTTGTAAAGCATGGATCAGGTTGTGAAGCATGGTTCGGGCTGTGAGGCATGGATCGTGTCGTGAAGCATGGATCATGTTGTGAAGCATGGATTGTTTTGTGAAGCATGGATCATGTTGTGAAGCATGGATCATGTTGTGAAGCATGGATCGTGTTGTGAAGCATGGGCCGGGTTGTGAAGCATGGATCGTATTGGGAAGCATGGATCGGGCAGTGAAGCATGGATAGTGTTGTGAAGCATGGATTGTGTTGTGAAGCATGGATCGTGTTGAGAAGCATGGATCCTGTTGTGAGGCATGGATCATGTTTTGAAGCATTGATCGTGATGTAAAGCATGGATCGGGTTGTGAGAAATGGATCAGGATGTCAAGCGTGGAATGGGAAGCGAAGCATGGATCTTAGTGTGAAGCATGGATCGTGTTGTGAAGCACTGATCGGTTGTGAAGCATGAATCGTGTTGTGAAGCATGGATCGTGTTGTTAAGCATGGATCGGTTTTGAAGCATGGATCAGGTTGTGAAGCATGGATCATGTTGTTAAGGATGGATCGTGCTGTCAAGCATGAATTGTGTTGTGAAGCATGGATCGTGTTGTGAAGTAAGGATCTTGTTGTGAAGCATGAGTCGTGTTGTGAGGCCTGGATCGTTTTGTGAAGTATGTATCGTGTTGTGAAGCCTGGATCGTTTTGTGAAGCATGGACCGCGATGTGAAGCATGGTTTGTGTTGAGAAGCATGTATTGGGCTGTGAAGCATGGATCGTGTTGTAAAGCATAAATCGAATTGAGAAGCATGGATCAGGATGTCAAGCATGGATTGGGAAGTGAAGCATGGCTCTTGTTGTGAAGCATGGATCGTATTGTGAAGCATGAATCGTGCTGTGATGCATGGATTGTGTTGTGAAGTATGGATCGGGTTGTGAAGCATGGATCGTATTGTGAAGCATGGATCATGTTGTGAAGCATGGATCAGACTGTGAAGCATGGATCGTGTTGTGAAGCATGGAACGTGTTGTGAAACATGGATCTTGTTGTGAAGCATGGATCGTGTTGTGAAGCCCGTATCGTGTTGTGAAGCACAGATCGTTTTGTGAAGCATAGATCGGGCTGTGAAGCATGGATTGGACTGTAAGTCATGGATCGTGTTGTTAAGCATGGATCGTGTTGTGAAGCGTGGTTCGTGTTGTGAAGCATGGATCTTGTTGTGAAGCATGGATCATGTTGCGAAGCATGGATCGTGCTGTGAAGCATGGATCGTGTTGTGAAGCATGGACCAATCTGTAAAGCATGGATCGTCTTGTGAAGCATGGATAGGGCTGTGAAGCATGGTTTGGGCTGTGAAGCATAGGTCGGGCTGTGAAGCATGGGTCGGGCTGTGAATCTTGGATTGGGTTGATAAGCATGGATCGGACTGTGAAGAACGGATTGGGCTGTGATGCGTGGACCATGTTGTGAAGCATGTTTTGGGTTGTGAAGCACGGATCGAGTTGTGATGCATGGACAGTGTTGTGAAGCATGGATCAGGTTGTGAAGCATCGATTGGGCTGTGAAGCATGGATCGTGTTGTGAAGCATGGATCATGTTGTAGCAAGGAATTTTGTTGTGGAGCAGGATCGCGTTGTCAAGCATGGATCGTGTTGTGAAGCATGGATCAGGTTGTGAAGCATGGATCGGGCTGTGAGGCATGGATCGTGTAGTGAAGCATGGATCATATTGTGAAGCATGGATTGTTTTGTGAAGCATGGATCATGTTGTGAAGCATGGATAGTATTGTGAAGCATGGACCGGGTTGTGAAGCATGGATCGTATTGGGAAGCATGGATCGGGCAGTGAAGCATGGATAGTGTTGTGAAGCATGGATTGTGTTGTGAAGCATGGATCGTGTTGAGAAGCATGGATCCTGTTGTGAAGCTGGGAACGTGTTGTGAAGCACGGATCTTTTTGTGAAGCATGGATCGGGCAGTTAAGCATGGATCGGGATGTGAAGCATGTATCGTGTTGTGAAGCATCGATTGGGCTTTGAGGCATCGTGTTGTGATGCATGGATCGTGATGCAAAGCATGGATCGTTTCGTGAAGCATGGATTGTCTTGTGAGGCATGGATCGTATTTTGAAGCATGGATCGGGTTGTGAGAAATGGATAAGGATGTCAAGCGTGGAATGGGAAGCGAAGCATGGATCTTGGTGTGAAGCATGGATCATGTTGTGATGCATGGATCGTGTTGTGGTGCATGGATCGTGTTGTGGAGCATGGATCGTGTTGTGAAGCACTGATCGTGTTGTGAAGCATGAATCGTGTTGTGAAGCATGGATCGTGTTGTTAAGCATGGATCGGGTTTGAAGCATGGACCAGGTTGTGAAGCATGGATCATGTTGTGAAGGATGGATCGTGCTGTGAAGCATGAATTGTGTTGTGAAGCATGGATCGTGTTGTGAAGTAAGGAGTTTGTTGTGAAGCATGAGTCGTGTTGTGGGGCACGGATCGCGTTGTGAAGCATGGATCGTTTTGTGAAGAATGTATCGTGTTGTGAAGCCTGGATCGTTTTGTGAAGCATGGACCGCGATGTGAAGCATGGTTCGTGTTGAGAAGCACGTATTTGGCTGTGAAGCATGGATCGTGTTGTAAAGCATAAATCGAATTGAGAAGCATGGATCGGGATGTCAAGCATGGATTGGGAAGTGAAGCATGGCTCTTGTTGTGAAGCATGGATCGTATTGTGAAGCATGAATCGTGCTGTGATGCATGGATTGTGTTGTGAAGCATGGAACATGTTGTGAAACATGGATCTTCTTGTGAAGCATGGATCGTGTTGTGAAGCCCGGATCGTGTTGTGAAGCACAGATCGTTTTGTGAAGCATAGATCGGGCTGTGAAGCATGGATCGGACTGTGAAGCAGGGATCGTTTTGTGAAGCACGG
>WNGS01004946.1:1492983-1506121 GCA_020271785.1 Procambarus virginalis
TGTTGTGAAGCATGGATCTTGTTGTGAAGCATGGATCATGTTGCGAAGCATGGATCGTGCTGTGAAGCATGGATCGTGTTGTGAAGCATGGATCATGTTGAGAAGCATGGATCCTGTTGTGAAGCTGGGAACGTGTTGTGAAGCACGGATCGTTTTGTGAAGCATGGATCGGGCAGTTAAGCATGGATCGGGATGTGAAGCATGGATCGTGTTGTGAAGCATGGATCGTGTTGTGAAGCATCGATTGGGCTTTGAGGCATGGATCGTGTTGTGATGCATGGATCGTGTTGCAAAGCATGGATCGTTTCGTGAAGCATGGAGTGTGTTGTGAGGCATGGATCGTATTTTGAAGCATGGATCGTGATGTAAAGCATGGATCGGGTTGTGAGAAATGGATCAGGATGTCAAGCGTGGAATGGGAAGCGAAGCATGGATCTTGGTGTGAAGCATGGATCGTGTTGTGAAGCATGGATCGTGTTGTGGTGCATGGATCGTGTTGTGGAGCATGGATCGGGTTGTGAAGCATGGATCGTGTTGTGAAGCATGGATAGTTTCGTGAAGGATGGATCGTGTTGTGAAGCACTGATCGTGTTGTGAAGCATGAATCGTGTTGTGAAGCATGGATCGTGTTGTTAAGCATGGATCGGGTTTGAAGCATGGATCAGGTTGTGAAGCATGGATCATGTTGTGAAGGATGGATCGTGCTGTGAACCATGAATTGTGTTGTGAAGCATGGATCGTGTTGTGAAATAAGGATCTTGTTGTGAAGCATGAGTCGTGTTGTGAGGCACGGATCGCGTTGTGAAGCATGGATCGTTTTGTGAAGAATGTATCGTGTTGTGAAGCCTGGATCGTTTTGTGAAGCATGGACCGCGATGTGAAGCATGGTTCGTGTTGAGAAGCACGTATTTGGCTGTGAAGCATGGATCGTGTTGTAAAGCATAAATCGAATTGAGAAGCATGGATCGGGATGTCAAGCATGGATTGGGAAGTGAAGCATGGCTCTTGTTGTGAAGCATGGATCGTATTGTGAAGCATGAATCGTGCTGCGATGCATGGAGTGTGTTGTGAAGTATGGATTGGGTTGTGAAGCATGGATCGTATTGTGAAGCATGGATCATGTTGTGAAGCATGGATCAGACTGTGAAGCATGGATCGTGTTGTGAAGCATGGAACATGTTGTGAAACATGGATCTTGTTGTGAAGCATGGATCGTGTTGTGAAGCCCGGATCGTTTTGTGAAGCACAGATCGTTTTGTGAAGCATAGATCGGGCTGTGAAGCATGGATCGGACTGTGAAGCAGGGATCGTGTTGTGAAGCACGGATCGTGTTGTGAAGCACGGATCGTGTTGTGAAGCACAGATCGTTTTGTGAAGCATAGATCGGGCTGTGAAGCATGGATTGGACTGTAAGTCATGGATCGTGTTGTGAAGCATGGATCGTGTTGTGAAGCGTGGTTCGTGTTGTGAAGCATGGATCTTGTTGTGAAGTATGGATCATGTTGCGAAGCATGGATCGTGCTGTGAAGCATGGATCGTGTTGTGAAGCATGGACCAATCTGTAAAGCATGGATCGTGTTGTGAAGAATGGGTCGGGCTGTGAAGCATGGATCGGGCTGTGAAACATGGGTCTGGCTGTGAAGCATGGGTCGGGCTGTGAATCTTGGATTGGGTTGTAAAGCATGGATCGGACTGTGAAGAATGGATTGGGTTGTGATGCGTGGACCATGTTGTGAAGCATGGTTTGGGTTGTGAAGCACGGATCGAGTTGTGATGCATGGACAGTGTTGTGAAGCATGGATCAGGTTGTGATGCATCGATTGGGCTGTGAAGCATGGATCGTGTTGTGAAGCATGGATCGTGTTGTGAAGCATGGATCATGTTGTAGCAGGAATTTTGTTGTGAAGCATGGATCATGTTGTGAAGCATGGATCGTGTTGTGAAGCATGGATCAGGATTGAAGCATGGATCGGGCTGTGAGGCATGGATCGTGTAGTGAAGCTCGGATCATATTGTGAAGCATGGATTGTTTTGTGAAGCATGGATCATGTTGTAAAGCATGGATCGTGTTGTGAAGCATGGACCAGGTTGTGAAGCATGGATCTTATTTTGAAGCTTGGATCGGGCTGTGAAGCATGGATAGTGTTGTGAAGCATGGATTGTGTTGTGAAGCATGGATCGTGTTGAGAAGCATGGATCCTGTTGTGAAGCTGGGAACGTGTTGCGAAGCACGGATTGTGTTGTGAAGCACGGATCATGTTGTGAAGCACGGATCTTTTTGTGAAGCATGGATCGGGCAGTTAAGCATGGATCAGGATGTGAAGCATGGATCGTGTTGTGAAGCATCGATTGGGCTATGAGGCATGGATCGTGTTGTGATGCATGGATCGGGCTGTGAGGCATGGATCGCGTTGTAAAGCACGGATCGTGTTGCGAAGCATGGATCGTTTCGTGAGGCATGGATCGTGTTGTGAAGCATGGATCGTGTTTTGAAGCATGGATTGTGATGTAAAGCATGGATCGGGTTGTGAGAAATGGATCAGGATGTCAAGCATGGAATGGGAAGCGAAGCATGGATCTTGGTGTGAAGCATGGATCGTGTTGTGAAGCTTTGATCGTGTTGTGGTGCTTGGATCGTATTGTGGAGCATGGATCGGGTTGTGAAGCATGAATCATGTTGTGAAGCATGGATAGTGTTGTGAAAGATGGATTGTGTTGTGAAGCATTGATCGGGTTGTGAAGCATGAATCGTGTTGTGAAGCATGGAGCGTGTTGATAAGCATGGATCGGGTTTGAAGCATGGATCAGGTTGTGAAGCATGGATCATGTTGTGAAGGATGGATCGTGCTGTGAAGCATGTATTGTGTTGTGAACCATGGATCGAGATGTGAAGAAAGGATCATGTTGTGAAGCATGAGTCGTGTTGTGAGGCACGGATCGCGTTGTGAAGCATGGATCGTTTTGTGAAGCATAGATCGGGCTGTGAAGCATGGATCGGACTGTGAAGCATGGATCGTGTTGTGAAGCACGAATCGTGTTGTGAAGCACAGTTCGTGTTGTGAAGCACAGATCGTTTTGTGAAGCATAGATCGGGCTGTGAAGCATGGATTGTACTGTAGGGCATGGATCGTGTTGAAAAGCATGGATCGTGTTGTGAAGCGTGGATCGTGTTGTGAAGCATGGATCTTGATGTGAAGCATGGATCATGTTGCGAAGCATGGATCGTGCTGTGAAGCATGGATCGTGTTGTGAAGCATGGACCGATCTGTAAAGAATGGATCGTGTTGTGAAGCATGGATATGGCTGTGAAGCATGCTTCGCGTTGTGAAGCATGGGTCGGGCTGTGAAGCTTGGATTGGGTTGTGAAGGATGGATAGTGTTGTGAAGGATGGATCGCGTTGTGAAGAACTGATCGGGTTGTGAAGCATGAATCGTGTTGTGAACTATGGATCGTGTAGTTAAGCATGGATCGGGCTTGAAGCATGGATCAAGTTGTGAAGCATGGATCATGTTGTGAAGGATGGATCGTGCTGTGAAGCATGAATTGTGTTGTGAACCATGGATCGTGTTGTGGAGTAAGGATCTTGTTTTGACGCATGAGTCGTGTTGTGAGGCACGGATCACGTTGTGAAGCATGGATCGTTTTGTGAAGAATGTATCGTGTTGTGAAGCCTGGATCGTTTTGTGAAGCATGGACCGCGATGTGAAGCATGGATCGTGTTGAGAAGCATGTATTGGGCTGTGAAGCATGGATCGTGTTGTAAAGCATAAATCGAGTTGAGAAGCATGGATCAGGATGTCAAGCATGGGTTGGGAAGTGAAGCATGGTTCTTGTTGTGAAGCATGGATCGTATTGTGAAGCATGAATCGTGATGTGATGCATAGATTGTGTTTTGAAGTATGGATCGGGTTGTGAAGCATGGATCGTATTGTGAAGCATGGATCATGTTGTAAAGCATGGATCAGACTGTGAAGCATGGTTCGTGTTGTGAAGCATGGAACGTGTTGTGAAACATGGATCTTGTTGTGAAGCACGGATCGTGTTGTGAAGCACGGATCGTGTTGTGAAACACAGATCGTTTGTGAAGCATAGATCGGGCTGTGAAGCATGGATTGGACTGTAAGGCATGGATCGTGTTTTGAAGCGTGGATCGTGTTGTGAAGCGTGGATCGTGTTGTGAAGCATGGATCTTGTTGAGAAGCATGGATCATGTTGCGAAGCATGTATCGTGCTGTGAAGCATGGATCGTGTTGTGAAGCATGGACTGATCTGTAAAGCATGGATCGTGTTGTGAAGCAAGGATCGGGCTGTGAAGCATGGATCGCGTTGTGAAGCATGGGTCGGGCTGTGAAGCTTGGATTGGTTTGTAAAGCATGGATCAGGCTATAAAGCATGGATCGGACTGTGAAGAACGAATTGGGTTGTGATGCGTGGACCATATTGTGAAGCATGGTTTGGGTTGTGAAGCACGGAATGAGTTGTAATGCATGGACAGTGTTGTGAAGCATGGATCAGGTTGTGAAGCATCGATTGGGCTGTGAGGCATGGATCGTGTTGTGAAGCATGGATCATGTTGAGAAGCAGGAATTTTGTTGTGAAGCATGGATTGTGTTGTGAAGCATGGATCGTGTTGTGAAGCATGGATCAGGTTGTGATGCATGGATCGGGCTGTGAGGCATGGATCGTGTAGTGAAGCACGGATCATGTTGTGAAGCATGGATTGTTTTGTGAAGCATGGATCATGTTGTGAAGCATGGATCGTGTTGTGAAGCATGGAATGGGTTGTGAAGCATGGATTGTGTTGTGAAGTATGAATCGTGTTGAGAAGCATGGATCCTGTTGTGAAGCTGGGAACGTGTTGTGAAGCACGGATCGTGTTGTGAAGCACGGATCGTGTTGTGAAGCACGGATCTTTTGTGAAGCATGGATTGGGCAGTTAAGTATTGATCGGGATGTGAAGCATGGATCGTGTTGTGAAGCATCGATTGGCTTTGAGGCATGGATCGTGTTGTGATGCATGGATCGGGCTGTGAGGCATGGATCGTGTTGTAAAGCACGGATCGTGTTGGGAAGCATGGATCGTGTTTTGAAGCATGGATCGTGATGTAAAGCATGGATCGGGTTGTGAGAAATGGATCAGGATGTCAACCTTGGAATGGGAAGCGAAGCATGGATCTTGGTGTGAAGCATGGATCATGTTGTGAAGCTTGGATCGTGTTGTGGTGCTTGGATCGTGTTGTGGAGCATGGATCGGGTTGTGAAGCAAAGATCATGTTGTGAAGCATGGATAGTGTTGTGAAGATGGATCGTGTTGTGAAGCACTGATCGGGTAGTGAAGCCTGAATCGTGTTGTGAGGCACGGATCGCGTTGTGAAGCATGGATCGTTTTGTGAAGCATAGATCGGGCTGTGAAGCATGGATCGGACTGTGAAGCATTGATCATGTTGTGAAAGACGGATCGTGTTGTGAAGAACAGATCGTGTGTGAAGCACAGATCGTTTTGTGAAGCATAGATCGGGCTGTGAAGCATGGATTGGACTGTAGGGCATGGATCGTGTTGTGAAGCATGGATCGTGTTGTGAAGCGTGGATCGTGTTGTGAAGCATGGATCTTGTTGTGAAGCATGGATCATGTTGCAAAGCATGGATCGTGCTGTGAAGCATGGATCGTGTTGTGAAGCATGGACCGACCTGTAAAGCATGGATCGTGTTGTGAAGCTTGGATCGGGCTGTAAAGCATGGATCGCGTTGTGAAGCATGGGTCGGGCTATGAATCTTGGATTGGGTTGTAAAGCATGGATCAGTCTATAGAGCATGGATCGAACTGTGAAGAACGGATTGGGTTGTGATGCTTGGACCATGTTGTGAAGCATGGTTTGGGTTGTGAAGCATGGTTTGGGTTGTGAAGCACGGATCGACTTGTGATGCATGGACAGTGTTGTGAAGCATGGATCAGGTTGTGAAGCATCGATTGGGCTGTGAAGCATGGATCGTGTTGTGAAGCATGGATCATGTTGTGAAGCAGGAATTTTGTTGTCAAGCATGGATCGTGTTGTGAAGCATGGATCGTGTTGTGAAGCATCTATCAGGGTGTGAAACATGGATCGGGCTGTGAAGCATGGATCGTGTTGAGAAGCACGGATCATGTTGTGAAGCATGGATTGTTTTGTGAAGCATGGAACATGTTGTGAAGCATGAATCGTGTTGTGAAGCATGGACCGGGTTGTGAAGCATGGATTGTATTGTGAAGCACGGATCGGGCTGTGAAGCATGGATAGTGTTGTGAAACATGGATTGTGTTGTGAAGCATGCATCGTGTTGAGAAGCATGGATCCTGTTGTGAAGCTGGGAACGTGTTGTGAAGCACGGATCGTGTTGTGAAGCACGGATCGTGTTGTGAAGCACGGATCGTGTTGTGAAGCACGGATCTTTTTGTGAAGCATGGATCGGGCAGTTAAGCATGGATCGGGATGTGAAGCATGGATCGTGTTGTGAAGCATCGATTGGGCTTTGAGTCATGGATCGTGTTGTGATGCATGGATCTGGCTGTGAGGCATGGATCGCGTTGTGAAGCACGGATCGTGTTGCGAAGCATGGATCGTTTCGTGAAGCATGGATCGTGTTGTGAGGCATGGATCGTGTTTTGAAGCATGGATTGTGATGTGGAGCATGGATCGGGTTGTGAAGCATTGATTGTGTTGTGAAGCATGGATAGTTTTGTGAAGGATGGATCGTGTTGTGAAGCACTGATCGGGTTGTGAAGCATGAATCGTGTTGTGAAGCATGGATCGTGTTGTTAAGCATGGATCGGGTTTGAAGCATGGATCAGGCTGTGAAGCATGGATCATGTTGTGAAGGATGGATCGTGCTGTGAATCATGAAGTGTGTTGTGAACCATGGATCGTGTTGTGAAGTAAGGATCTTGTTGTGAAGCATGAGTCGTGTTGTGAGGCACAGATCACGTTGTGAAGCATGGATCGTTTAGTGAAGAATGTATCGTGTTGTGAAGCCTGGATCGTTTTGTGAAGCATGGACCGCGATGTGAAGCATGATTCGTGTTGAGAAGCATGTATTGGGTTGTGAAGCATGGATCGTGTTGTAAAGCATAAATCGAATTGAGAAGCATGGATCGGGATGTCAAGCATGGATTGGGAAGTGAAGCATGGCTCTTGATGTGAAGCATGGATCGTATTGTGAAGCATGAATCGTGCTGTGATGCATGGATTGTGCTGTGAAGTATGGATCGAGTTGTGAAGCATGGATCGTATTGTGAAGCATGGATCATGTTGTGAAGCATGGATCAGACTGTGAAGCATGGATCGTTTTGTGAAGCATAGAACGTGTTGTGAAACATGGATCTTGTTGTGAAGCATGGATCGTGTTGTGAAGCCCGGATCGTGTTGTGAAGCATAGATCGTTTTGTGAAGCATAGATCGGGCTGTGAAGCATGGTTCGGACTGTGAAGCAGGGATCGTGTTGTGAAGCTCGGATCGTGTTGTGAAGCACGGATCGTGTTGTGAAGCACAGATCGTTTAGTGAAGCATAGATCGGGCTGTGAAGCATGGATTGGACTGTAAGTCATGGATCGTGTTGTTAAGCATGGACATGTTGTGAAGCATGGATCTTGTTGTGAAGCATGGATCATGTTGCGAAGCATGGATCGTGCTGTGAAGCATGGATCGTGTTGTGAAGCATGGACAAATCTATGAAGCATGGATCGTGTTGTGAAGCATGGACAAATCTATAAAGCATGGATCGTGTTGTGAAGCATGGATCGGGCTGTGAAGCATGGATCGGGCTGTGAATCATGGGTCGGGCTGTGAAGCATAGGTCGGGCTGTGAAGCTTGGATTGGGTTGTAAAGCATGGATCGGACTGTGAAGAACGGATTGGGTTGTGATGCGTGGACTATGTTGTGAAGCATGGTTTGGGTTGTGAAGCACGGATCGAGTTGTGATGCATGGACAGTGTTGTGAAGCATGGATCAGGTTGTGAAGCATCGATTGGGCTGTGAGGCATAGATCGTGTTGTGAAGCATGGATCATGTTGTGAAGCAGGAATTTTGTTGTGAAGTATGGATCGTGTTGTGAAGCATGGATCAGGTTGTGAAGCATGGATCGGGCTGTGAGGCATGGATCGTGTAGTGAAGCACGGATCATGTTGAGAAGCATGGATTGTTTTGTGAATCATGGATCATGTTGTGAAGCATGGATCATGTTGTGAAGCATGGACCGGGTTTTGAAGTGGGGATCTTATTGTGAAGCATGGATCGGGCTGTGAAGCATGGATTGTGTTGTGAAGCATGGATCGTGTTGAGAAGCATGGTTCCTGTTGTGAAGCACGGATTGTGTTGTGGAGCACGGATCGTGTTGTGAAGCATGGATCAGGCTGTGAAGCATGGATCAGGCTGTGAAGCATGGATAGTGTTGTGAAGCATCGATTGGGCTTTGAGGCATGGATCGTGTTGCGAAGCATGGATCGTTTCGTGAAGCATGGATCGTGTTTTGAAGCATGGATTGTGATGTAAAGCATGGATCGGGTTGTGAGAAATGGATCAGGATGTCAAGCATGGAATGGGAAGCGAAGCATGGATCTTGGTGTGAAGCATGGATCGTGTTGTGAAGCTTTGATCGTGTTGTGGTGCTTGGATCGTGTTGTGGAGCATGGATCGGGTTGTGAAGCATGGATCATATTGTGAAGCATTGATAGTGTTGTAAAAGATGGATTGTGTTGTGAAGAATTGATTGGGTTGTGAAGCATGAATCGTGTTGTGAAGCATGGATTGTGTTGTTAAGCATGGATCGGGTTTGAAGCATGGATCAGGTTGTGAAGCATGGATCATGTTGTGAAGGATGGATCGTGCTGTGAAGCATGAATTGTGTTGTGAACCATGGATCGAGTTGTGAAGAAAGGATCTGTTGTGAAGCATGAGTCGTGTTGTGAAGCATAGATCGGGCTGTGAAGCATGGATCGGACTGTGAAGCATGGATCGTGTTGTGAAGCACGGATCGTGTTGTGAAGCACAGATCGTTTTGTGAAGCATGGATCGTGCTGTGAGGCATGGATCGTGCTGTGAAGCATGGATCATGTTGTGAAGCATGGAACGTGTTGTGAAACATGGATCTTGTTGTGAAGCATGGATCGAGTTGTGAAGCACTGATCGTGTTGTTGAAGCATGGATTGTTTTCTGAAGCACGGATCAGGTTGTGAAGCATGGATCGTTTAGTGAAGAATGTATCGTGTTGTGAAGCCTGGATCGTTTTGTGAAGCATGGACCGCGATGTGAAGCATGATTCGTGTTGAGAAGCATGTATTGGGTTGTGAAGCATGGATCGTGTTGTAAAGCATAAATCGAATTGAGAAGCATGGATCGGGATGTCAAGCATGGATTGGGAAGTGAAGCATGGCTCTTGATGTGAAGCATGGATCGTATTGTGAAGCATGAATCGTGCTGTGATGCATGGATTGTGCTGTGAAGTATGGATCGGGTTGTGAAGCATTGATCGTATTGTGTAGCATGGATCATGTTGTGAAGCATGGATCAGACTGTGAAGCATGGATCGTTTTGTGAAGCATAGAACGTGTTGTGAAACATGGATCTTGTTGTGAAGCATGGATCGTGTTGTGAAGCCCGGATCGTGTTGTGAAGCATAGATCGTTTTGTGAAGCATAGATCGGGCTGTGAAGCATGGTTCGGACTGTGAAGCAGGGATCGTGTTGTGAAGCTCGGATCGTGTTGTGAAGCACGGATCGTGTTGTGAAGCACAGATCGTTTAGTGAAGCATAGATCGGGCTGTGAAGCATGGATTGGACTGTAAGTCATGGATCGTGTTGTTAAGCATGGATCATGTTGTGAAGCATGGATCTTGTTGTGAAGCATGGATCATGTTGCGAAGCATGGATCGTGCTGTGAAGCATGGATCGTGTTGTGAAGCATGGCCAAATCTATAAAGCATGGATCGTGTTGTGAAGCATGGATCGGGCTGTGAAGCATGGATCGGGCTGTGAATCATGGGTCGGGCTGTGAAGCATGGGTCGGGCTGTGAAGCTTGGATTGGGTTGTAAAGCATGGATCGGACTGTGAAGAACGGATTGGGTTGTGATGCGTGGACTATGTTGTGAAGCATGGTTTGGGTTGTGAAGCACGGATCGAGTTGTGATGCATGGACAGTGTTGTGAAGCATGGATCAGGTTGTGAAGCATCGATTGGGCTGTGAGGCATAGATCGTGTTGTGAAGCATGGATCATGTTGTGAAGCAGGAATTTTCTTGTGAAGTATGGATCGTGTTGTGAAGCATGGATCGTGTTGTGAAGCATGGATCAGGTTGTGAAGCATGGATCGGGCTGTGAGGCATGGATCGTGTAGTGAAGCACGGATCATGTTCAGAAGCATGGATTGTTTTGTGAATCATGGATCATGTTGTGAAGCATGGATCATGTTGTGAAGCATGGACCGGGTTTTGAAGTGGGGATCTTATTGTGAAGCATGGATCGGGCTGTGAAGCATGGATAGTGTTGTGAAGCATGGATTGTGTTGTGAAGCATGGATCGTGTTGAGAAGCATGGTTCCTGTTGTGAAGCACGGATTGTGTTGTGGAGCACGGATCGTGTTGTGAAGCATGGATCAGGCTGTGAAGCATGGATCTGGCTGTGAAGCATGGATAGTGTTGTGAAGCATCGATTGGGCTTTGAGGCATGGATCGTGTTGCGAAGCATGGATCGTTTCGTGAAGCATGGATCGTGTTGTGAAGCATGGATCGTGTTTTGAAGCATGGATTGTGATGTAAAGCATGGATCGGGTTGTGAGAAATGGATCAGGATGTCAAGCATGGAATGGGAAGCGAAGCATGGATCTTGGTGTGAAGCATGGATCGTGTTGTGAAGCTTTGATCGTGTTGTGGTGCTTGGATCGTGTTGTGGAGCATGGATCGGGTTGTGAAGCATGGATCATGTTGTGAAGCATTGATAGTGTTGTGAAAGATGGATTGTGTTGTGAAGAATTGATCGGGTTGTGAAGCATGAATCGTGTTGTGAAGCATGGATTGTGTTGTTAAGCATGGATCGGGTTTGAAGCATGGATCAGGTTGTGAAGCATGGATCATGTTGTGAAGGATGGATCGTGCTGTGAAGCATGAATTGTGTTGTGAACCATGGATCGAGTTGTGAAGAAAGGATCTTGTTGTGAAGCATGAGTCGTGTTGTGAAGCATAGATCGGGCTGTGAAGCATGGATCGGACTGTGAAGCATGGATCGTGTTGTGAAGCACGGATCGTGTTGTGAAGCACAGATCGTTTTGTGAAGCATGGATCGTGCTGTGAGGCATGGATCGTGCTGTGAAGCATGGATCATGTTGTGAAGCATGGAACGTGTTGTGAAACATGGATCTTGTTGTGAAGCATGGATCGAGTTGTGAAGCACTGATCGTGTTGTTGAAGCATGGATTGTTTTGTGAAGCACGGATCAGGTTGTGAAGCATGGATCGTGTTGTAAAGCATGGATCGTTTTGTGAAGCATGGATCGTGCTCTGAAGCATGGATTGTGTTGTGAAGCACGGATCTTGATGAGAAGCATGGATCTTTTTGTTAAACACAGATCTTATTGTGAGGGAAGGATCGTTTTGTGAAGCATGGATCGAGTTGTGAAGCATGGATTGTGTTGTGACGCATTGATCATGATGTGAAATATGGATCGGGCTTTGAAGCATGGATTGTGTTGTGAAGCATGGATCGGGCTGTGAAGTATGGATAGTGTTGTGAAGCATGGATCGTTTTGTGAAGCAGGAATCGTGTTGAGAAGCATGGATCGTGTTTTGAAGCACAGAACGAGTTATGAAGCACGTATTGTGTTGTGAAGCATTGATTGTTTTGTTAAGCATGGACCGTGATGTGAAGAATGGATCGTGTTGTTAAGCATGGATCGTGTTGTGATGCATGGATATTGTTGTGAAGCATGGATCGGGCTGTGAAGCATGTATCGAGTTCTGAAGCATGGATTGGGTTGTAAAGCATGGATCAGGCTATGAAGCATGGATCAGACTGTGAAGAATGCATTGGGTTTGTGATTCGTGGACAATGTTGTGAAGCATGGATCGGGTTGTGAAGCACGGATCGAGTTGTGATGCATGGATAGTGTTGTGAAGCATTGATCGGGTTGAGAAACATGGATCGGACTGTGAAGCATGGATCATGTTGTGAAGCATGGTTCGTGTTGTGAAGCATGGATTTTGTTGTGAAGCATGGATCGCGTTGTGAAGCATGAATCGTGATGTGAAGCATGGATCGAATAGAGAAGCAGGGATCATGTTGTGAAGCATGGATCGTGTTGTGAAGCATGGATCACGCTGTGAAGCATAGATCGTGTTGTGAAGCATGGATCATGTTCAGAAGTATGGATTAGGCCTGTGAAGCATGGATCGTGTTTTGAAGCATGTATCGTGTTGTGAAGCACGGATCAGGTTGTGGAGCATGGATTGTTTTGTGAAGCATGGATCGTGTTGTGAAGCATTGTTCGTGCTGTGAAGCATGGATCGTATTGTGAAGCATGGATCGTGTTGCGAAGCATGAATCTTGTTGTGACGCATGGATCGTGCTGCGAAGCACGGATCATGTTGTGAAGCACGGATTGTGTTGTGAAGCATGGATTGGTCTGTGAAGCATGGATCGTGCTGTCAACCATATATCATGTTGTGAAGCATGGATCATGTTGTGAAGCATGGATTGAGTGGTGAAGCATGGATCGTGTTGTGAAGCATGGATCGTGTTGCCAAGTATGGATCATATTGTGAAGCATGGAGCGTCTTGTGAAGCATAGATCTTGTTGTGAAGCATGGATCATGTTGTGAAGCACGGGTCGTTTTGTGAAGCATGGATCGTGTTGTGAAGCACGTATCGTGTTGTGAAGCACGGATCGTGTTGTGAAGCATGGATCATTTCGTGAAGCATGGATCGTGTTGTGAAGCATGGATTGTGTTGTGAAGCATTGATCTTGCTGTGAAGCATGGATCGTGTTTTGAAGCATGGATCGTGCTTTGAAGCATGGATCGTGTTGTGAAGCGTTGACCGGGCTGTGAAGCATGGATCGTGTTGTGAAGCATGGATCGGGTTGAGAAGCATGGATCGGACTGTGAAGCATAGGTCATG
>WNGS01004946.1:1518381-1543509 GCA_020271785.1 Procambarus virginalis
ACGAAACTATTGCATAGTGCATGTTTGCTTAAATAATATGAGGAACCAGCTGTGAAAATTGGTTTATTCATAAGTATGCTTCTCAGTGTTTATGGTCAAGAAATACAATATTTAACAAGTCCGTTAAAGTTAACAAGTTAACTAGGGTCCGGCTAGGACAGTTAGGCTCGTTCTCGATGCATGGTCGAGAATTCCTGATTTGAATCCCGGTGGGACAGAAGTGGTTAGGCACACTTCCCTTCACCTAATGACATGTCCACCTAGCAGAAAGTAGGGACTCAGGAGTTAGTCAGCTTGTTATGGGGTTGCATTCTGGGCGGGGTCAGTAATTCGAACTGGGGGGGTGGGACCTTGATATAAGAAATCGTGTATGAATACACTGTCTTCCTGTGTCCCACCCCAACAACTTGAACTGGACGGTAGAGCGACGGTCTCGCTTCATGCAGGGTCAGTGTTCAATCCCCGACCGTCCAAGTGATTGGGCTCCATTTCTTTCTTTCGTCGTCGCGATCCCAAATTCTTATCCTGATCCCTTCCATGTGCTATAAAGTCGTGACGGCTTGGCGGTTCTCCTGATAGTTTCCTTCCATTCCTGTCCCCCTACACAATGAATATAATATAAGTCGTAGAGAGTGCAAACACGAGCATCCAAAATAATGGATGCATTAAAAATAAAAACTTCGATGTCAAAAATCAACGAAATCATTTTATTTTGTTGTTGTATGGTAATACAACGCACATCTTCAAGAAACTGTTGGATACACACTGAGAACACTATGATCTCGGGACGGAGGATTGTGAGCACCTTCGTCTCTAGATCCCAGTGTTGGCTGGTGTTTTGGCGTCACACTAACGCTCTCTTACGATCATTATGCTCTAATGATCATAAGAGTGTTGGTGCATTGTAATAGTCATAGTACTCCTAGAGGTACAATATAATACCGTTTAGTTGTTGCAGCAGCTACCCAGAAGGTAGAAAAGCCAGGAGCTGCGCTGAACCAACCTCGAATCAATCCTGGTAACTTTGACTGAATCAACCCAACGCCATTCTTGGATACTGTGCCCACTGGGTAACAGTAGTTGCAGTGGAAGATTTAGTTCAGTATTCCAAATTTCGTATTAATTAAATTTTCCTTGTAGACTAGTTGAACCATATTTTGTTCTGGTATTATTTGCCATAGGAACCTGGTCTCATCAAACTAGTGAGATTTGAAGCATTACCTGTTGGAGATGGTTAGTGTTCCCTGTTTATAACCTTAACAAAATTGTCCCTCTCAATCTTTCTCATGTGGTCTCACCACTCCCTTTTCTCTATGTATTTGTATCTATGCTTTCATATATTATCTGCCATTTGTTAGGCAAATCATTGTATACATAATCAGCAGTTTTTGTTTAAGTTACTGGCCTCTCTTACCCTGCAAACTAAATTAAATCGCTTAATATTTGACAGAATTATAATTGTCTGAACTTAATATTCAAATTGCTCACAAGCAATAAATAATATTTTTTTATTAATGTTGCAGCTTTCTTGGGGTAACAAACAAAGAATTTGTGGTCGTAGCCGTTTATGCATTTTCTCAATTAAAATCTTTGTCGCATTAATGGATATCAGTATATATCAAAATGATGTATCTCTCATATATTAGGTCTCTGATTTATTATGCTGCACCCATGCTTGCTCTAGTGCCTGAGAGAATGCTTGGAGGGCTGGAAAAGATGCAAAACGAAGCCATGAGGATTATCCTCGGATGCCCCCGTACAACTAAATTACTAAACATGAGGAAGGAACTGAATATTTCATGTGTAAGTGATCGTATCTCTGAAATTAATGCTTTAATTGGTATCAAGATGCTTAGGTTAACCCACCCTAACCCTCTGCACTGATGTCCTCCAAGCCTTCTTCCTTGAAGGTCAGCATCCCTCCAAATGGATTATCAAAACTGCCACTGTGCTCAGAATGTATAACTTTCATCACCTCTACCAAGAGAGACAACAACGACACTTTCATGCCCATGGGAGATCACTCCTTTCCAAATTACTGTCCCTCCTTTCCCACCCAAGAAGCTGATTAAAGAACAAGTCTTGCTTCGACAAGAAGCAAAGTACAATGCCTTAAGCCAAATTGATGCTTTAGTCAGAGAGCGCTCCCTTTCCCAGATTATTTACACTGATGGATCCTTGCATCAGTCCCATGGCGCAGCTGGAAGTGCAGTTGTTGTGACAGGGAGAGATGGTTCCTTCTCCCATGAGTGTGGAGCGCGACAGGTAACTGGGCCTCGACCACTCTATAAACAGAATTGGTTGCCATAATCCTTGCACTCGAGCGCGTATATGAATCCAAAGTTGACACGTTAATTGTAAGTGACTCCTTGTCATCCTTGACTGCCCTCAGCTCCCCAAGGCATAATGTGTGATATGCTTATCTCTGAAGCAAGATACAGATATAATGAAATAATCAATGATGGAGTCAGAGTCTGTTTCCTGTGAATTCTTTCCCATATTGGTCTCCGAATGCATGATAGAACTGATGAGTTGGCCAAGACTTTTGCTCATAAAGATGGAATTGACTACCAACTTGGACTGCCTTTGAGCAGCCTGAGGGCAGTAATATTCCGGGAACATCAATTAAATTTCGGAGACTTGAGGCAAAGTGAAATTCTCACCAGTTACTCCATCTATCATCATTCTATTATGCAGGAAGTACCGCACGTCTATAGATCATCCAATAAGGTTAGCAGACTTCTAGATGTTACCACTGCTAGGCTTAGGCTCGGCTACAAGAACCTCTGGGAATTTGTAACATCTGCTGATGTAGATTTGACTAAATGTAAACTCTGTCAGCAGAACTATTCGCATACTTTGTGTCATTATATAATGGAATGTGAAAAAATCGCGGAATTTAGAGATAACACCATCAACAGTGTCCAAGAAATGTGTAAGTACTTCATTCATAATGATGTACTGCCCGAAATCTTAGCGAAGTATCCAAAATTTGCTTACTGTAGGTAATGCATGCACATGACTGTAAAGCTGCCGCCCAGTTGGGTGGGTGTGGAGCAAGACTAGTAACTGTGTGACTCATCATAGATGTAAAGTGCCTTGTATAGTGACTGTTGTGAGCCTCTTGTTGAATCACTTGTGATACAAAAGATTATTGATGTGTGTATTTGTGTGGGTGATTAAATATGAATGTGTATGTATAAATATGTGTACGTATATATATGTACATGTATGTATGAGTATGAACATGAGTATATATAACATTAATAATTTTGTAATTATCGTCAAAAGATTGTTATTTGCTTAGCTAAACGAACTAGAGGGTTCAGTTCCTGAACCGATTAAGTGCCTCTGTAATCCTTTACACCACCGCCCACGGGATGGGTATGGGGTGCATAATAAAGAAAGAAATTGAATTGAATTGTATATTTTCTTCAGTTCCTCATCGCAAATTATAATGGTACAAAATAAAAATAAAATATAAACGTGGATTATTAGTTACTTCCCAAGATGATATTTGACAACAATAAGTAAAGGGTTGCAGAAGGAAAAGTGTAAAGTGATTGATGTTCTCACAAGCAACACATTCTGGTCACATTAAGGCTTTACCAGGTTCCTGGTAAGTTCTGGTGAATGTACTTGGTTCAGGAAGGAAATAAAATATATTCAGCAAGATCAGTGTGTTCCATTGCTGAAGGTGGTGTTGACGACCAGGATTCCTGCATTTATTCCGGTATTATGAATACACTCTGGCTGCCTGTCCCCCGACACAATGAGTTATTATTATTATTATTATTATTATTATTATTATTATTATTATTATTATTATTATTATTATTATTATTATTATTATTATTATTATTATTATTATTATTATTATTATTATTATTATCATTATTATGACCATGTCTCAGATCTCAGAAGGATGACAAAAGGAGCATCTTTAGTCTTAACTAACTGTTTGTTGCATTTTCTTTACATGACTTCTTGACTCTCGTAGCTCTTCCTTTAGATTAAATATGAATCCTGAACTCCACTTAATGTTGTTGGCAATATTTTCAGACACAAAATGTTGTTTAACAGAATGTTTGCTCCGGCATCGGTTGCTGTTCTATGTACTCTTCAATGGCTGTCTATAGACTCCCACGAAGAGAATGTTGTTTGTTTGGTTATCTTGAATAAAGAAAACGAAGGGTCGGTCACACGTGAACTCCAGAGTGTGTTTCATGATTTTAAGGTCAATGATTATGCTTGTGGCAGCAGCAGCCTCGGAGCCCTCCTCGTTCACCTCTACCACGGCCTTGTGGATTCCATTGGTAACCACCAATCTCCCACTAGGATCGAAATTCGTGAGATCAGCAGCATTGGAGAACAGGTCGCTGATTCCCAGGTGCTGAAGAGCCTGTAATATAGATGAGATGGCTACAAGCAATTCAAATGATGATTGTTTCTTCAATGGTAAAGTCTTCCAGTCAACATACTAATCAAAATCAGAAGTTATGGCTGAGCGTTTTTGAACATTCTTGTGTTCCATGTAATAGAGTGACTGGCGGGAATTAACAAAAAATGAATGATTCAGTTCATTCAGATTTTCCCATTCAGTTTTTTTTTGACAAAATGCTCAGCCATAATTTCTATTTTGTCTGTCTAAAATTGGTGGGCAGACGCTTTGGGTAAGCCTCGCCCAAATATTGTAGGGGGGGGGGAATTGTCTGGGGTATGGGACAAACATAGGCTGTATCACCTGCCAGTATCACTGTCACATGTGTGTTAGGTATAATATGTTAGTAGATGTCGTGTGTCATAAGTATCACATGGTAGAATGTATCTGTAGGCCACTTGCATACCTTCAGGACATCTGACTGTTAAGTATGAACTTGACTCCACTCTGGAGTGCTCATGTTGGAAGTCAGAGACACCCCAATATTGATTATGTCATAAATACATTTTGGCCAATTACAGGAAAAATATGAGTAGATTTATTCAACCTATTTTGAAATTTTCAGTGTTTAATAGTTAATGATATGGTAAGAATAATTATTGTTTTAATTTTTTTTCTCGAAAGTCAAGACAGTCCCGAAAGTCACCAGGAGTTAATGGGGTTCTCTGTGTTACTGTACATTGCTGTATTTGTGTGATTAGTTACACATCATTAGTGTAATGATGTTGAAGCTTTACAAAGAGATCTGCAGCAATTCTACAAATGGTCAGATGACTGGTAAATGCTTTTTAATATTGAAAAAATGCAAGACCTTGCAAGTGGGGCACAACTACCAAATTAATAACATTACATTACAGCAGAGCGATCAAGAAAAGGACCTTGGAGTCAAAATCCACCACTCAATGAAAGTTGCACAACAAATAGGGCCAGCAGTCAGAAAAGTATCCAAACGGAATAATCAAGCAAACCTTTGACTTCAAGGAAAAGAAGAAAGTGATTTAATTGTATAAATCTCTGGTGCCCCCCCCCATTTGGGTTACTGTACCCAAGCATGGGGGAGGGGGGGCGTCACCTTCAGAAGGATAAAGCTACTCTCTCCAGAGTGCAACACCGGCAACAAAAATCATTCCATTGCTAAGTTAACTCGTATCAGGAACGGTTGAGGGCCACAGGGTTAACAACATTGCAAATCAGGCATGACAGGGCGCATCCTATTGAAACTTTTAAAATCCTGAACAATATGGAGGATGTTGATCCGGACAGTTTTTTTTTTTCAAAAAAGTCAGATGTAACTCAGACAAGGAGCAACGGTTTCAAGTTCAACAAGTCACATTGTAGGGCTGAGAGCAGGAGTTGCTTTTCACTCACAGGGTTGTTAATACATGGAACCGTCTACCCGCCGAAGCCGTAAATGCCAATTCCCTTTAACTTTTAAAATAGAGCTCGAAAAGATCCTCAAGGCAAATGGGGGACCTTCGACAAGCCCCCGTCTTCCTGTCCTCGTCGAAGCCACTAGTGTTAGTGTCGTGTAAACTCAGCTAATAGTAATATAACTTCAAAAGATTGATGACTCACCACTAATAGTTCATCGTTGATTGTTTCCTCTATCTTGAACTTTGGAAACTTGAGATTGACTTCCTCGTATGTCATTTTTGTGAGGGCATGCGTGAAGGTGCGGTGGGAGAGGCGTTGCAGCATGGCGTCAAGGGGTGTGGTGGCGTTGGCATTGGCGCTGGCAGTGGCGTTGGCATTGGCGCTGGCAGTGGCGTTGGCACTCGTGTTGTGAGGCAGCAGCACCAACATGGAAGCCGCCTCGCCCTTGTATGGCATCTCTAACACTGTCGCTCCCAGCTCGCTTGAGTCTCCTGCAATCACAACCAACGGAACCATTAACCACATTCAGCATAGTCCCTCACCTCTCCTTCAACCTCTCCCGTCACCGTGTCCGTCCCTACTTAAATGCTCTTGTCTATACAGAAAAAATAGATATTATTGCACTTACCGAAACGTGGATGAATGTAGAAAATAGAGAACTATTAGCAGAATATCAAATAAATGGATTTAAACTATTTCACACAGATAGATATATTAGACGAGGAGGGGGAGTAGCCATATATGTGAAGGACAATTTGGAATGTAGTCTCAAAGGGGGAATCAAAACTGAGCCACACACAGAAACTATTTGGATAGAATTAAACGAAAAAGCAAATAATATTATAATAGGAGTTATATATATAGGTCACCAAATTTACACCCAAGTAACTGTTGCACCAAGATTCCTCTTCTTGTTCCTGTCAAAGGGCACTAGCTGTAAGCCGGAATCCTAATATATGACAACTATATTAGAGAAAACACTGTATATTATATATGATAAGGAGCAAGGCTTAATTACCTGAGTTGAGTCGTCCGTTCATATTCTAGCCGGATCGCCCTTTAATCTACCTAACATTTATTTATTGGGGTTTAATTTAGTTAATTGATTCAGAGGATTGAATAGCCCAACATTAAAGTCAAGTATGGTTCTGAGACTGCAGTGGATTCAGTGACATTGGTCGCAGTGACTTGTAGCTGTTTAGGCTACTGTTCACTGATTTGCCACTGAAGCCTCATGAACTCATCTTCAGCTTTAAATGATGATATTAACATCAACCTCTGTTGCTATAGTCAGCTGTAATCTCCTTAGTATAATGCTACTGGAGAAATATAATCAGCTGACAAATTTAGATTTCTACTGGTATTGTTTATCTGCAGGCATAGGTCTCCTCAGGCTTAATACTGGGCCCGAGAGTAATTTGCCTCCTGCAGAATTTATCATGGTTATGCCCTGATATTTAGTAGGGCTACCGATGAATCGATGATAGTAGTCTGTCCCTACAAGGATACCGAAGTCGGTGAGGTGATCAGACTTAATATTATCTGCCAATTTTATTCCTCTATTTCTCAGGAATTTGGCTGTTGCTCTCAGACCTTGTACTTGTAGGTCCGCTGGTATTTTGTCCACCACAATGGCTTGTACTTGACAGACGTACCTGTCTAAACGTACTGATGGTTGTACTGTGGGAAATTTTTACCCACCATATCTAATAATCATCTAAGAAATGTATTATTTCTATATCATATCAATATCATATCAAATCATATCTATATCATATCTATATCATATCAAAATCATATCAGAATCACAATAGATTCATTATATATAGCTTGATCCTAGATGATGCCACTATGATCACGTACGCCATAGGGCCCTATAGATGCCTACGTGACTTTGTGCATGATCTCTCAAGGATCCAGAAGCTTCTAGAAGGATTCGTTAATTAAAAATTTGTTGGAACACTGACGTAGTATCCGGTAGAGATAAAATCGAATCCTTATTAAGAGTCAGTGGTATTATCAAGTACTACTTATAATCTTTAAATCCTATATCATATTTTATTATAATCACATCTTATCTCAATCATAAGTCTAGACTGTAAAAGTAATCAATCAATATTCATTGTAAGTTACCCCTCTCAAGGGAGATGGGGGGGGGGGCATCTCGGGAGAGAAGCGCCCACCACAGCCCGCGGGCAGAACGCGTATGTTTACACAACTGTGAACAGTGACGGTCCCTTAGCGAACATTAATTGGCTTAGGACACCTTATCTAATATCATTATCACCAGTGAACACTCTCTAGAACTGGGGGAGTACCTGGACAATATATCAACAAGGAAAATCCTAGAACATTTATATCTATAAGTGTAGAGCGGAGCACACAGTGACACTTGTCTCCACCACCTTCATCAACTATCATCCTTCTGCAACGCAGTTAAAATCCCGTAGCGACGCTACTAGATCATACAGCAACGCTGTTTTATAAAATATCGTGCCTAAACTCGCCAAGAGAGTTTATTCAGTCTGGCACACTTGTCAGACAGGCACCCGACTGGCAGAGAAGTATATTGAATGTTATTTTGGTATATGATTGGCCAATTGTATGCTTGTGACTTTAATATTCTATAAATCTGTCTTTCGGTAAAAAGGCGAGGCAACGCCTCATATTTCTGTGAGTTTATTATTAATATTGTGGTACAGCAGAATCTTATCCAAGCTCTGAACCTCATGAGTGTTCACTGTCAGAAAAGTTGGTACAATAAGTAAACAAATACTCATGAGTGTCTAGAGTGTAGGAAGAGATTCAACAAGCTGACTGTATTGAATCATATACATTGATCATATACATTGCATATACTTGAATATATAAATTAAGTTAACAATTGCTTGCTTAGTTATTTTTTAGGTAATCATATAAGTTCATTTAATTGAATATAATTTTAGTACTCAGTAACAGTACTCAGACCATACATTAAGGTCATTTATCATACCTTACAATTTACAATTTAAGTTGTTTAAAGTATAAGTGTATTGGCTGTTGATTGCTAAGGTGCTAGGCTAGACTGTGTATGTTTAAATCTCTGATTTAAACAGAGCCAGTGTTCAGTTATATAACTGAATTTATAAAATCTTATCCTTGTATAAAATACAAGCTCATGTGAGATACCTGTTGGCAGGTGGACGTGGAACTGCAATCAACCTATCAACTAATTCACTCACCCCACCTGCCCCTTACAGCCCATTATCTGTCATTAGGAAAAGAGGAGCTAGGATTTACAACCCTAGCTAGAGATTTTAGTTGAATTAATTTGCATACAGTAAATTTTAATTTAGTTCAGTACAAGTCCCTGGTAGTCTCCTCTTATATCAATCACAGCAGGTTTTTCCCACATTTTTGGTCCTTCGAACCGGATAGTCTAGAAACTAGATAATCATTGGTCCTTTGAACCTAGATAGTCTATAAACTAGACTATATTATTCCAGCAAATACATAAGAAACTTCTTGATTTTGCATTGGAATAATTTTTACATATTCTAACCTAACCTAGCTATCAGCCAATATTTATCATAGCTATATATCTAAGTAAACAAATTGTTTGCAGTGGCTTAAGCCACCATATCCATTAACAAGTAAGCATTCATATATTAATATTGTGCTGTGTTAAGAAACCACAGTACTTAATCTATCAGTGTCAAAGACAACTGCATATTAATCATATACTATTATCAACCTCACGTGTGGTAACATACATACATATTTAAGTGTATTATCTAACATTATCTCTAATCAACTGATTTTCAGACCTGCTCATTACATAATATTCTTTAAAAAAAAGAGTTTATCACTGTAAGAGCATTTCATTACAAATTATCCATAATCAACTGTATCAAACCCTATTACAGGTAAAACCAGTAGGCATTCTACTGTATTTTATCAAGCAACTGTTAGGGTAACAGATCTTGTAATAACTTTGCAAAAATAGTGACATTTACTATTTTTAAAAAATTATTACAGGATTTACCAACTTGGTGCATTCGGGTCACAAATCAAATTATCACAGTACTTTTGATAATTGAACACCTGCTACAACCAGATTCCAGGGAGGAAATGAAGGACGATCTTTGGAATCATTACCTAAGTAGACAGGAAAGCTCATTTATCAAAATATATTAACATCATACATATTTATCAGAAAAAAGAAAATATCTCGAAATCTCCGAAACTCGGAAAAGGTCAAAATGACTAACAGTAACCAGCTACTGAAACTGAAAAAGAAAAGGACACAAAGTGTCTAAAAAATCACTTGAATCTACAGCCTACAGACCATTTAAATCAGGTGATAGACAAATGTCATCATCACTTGGCTACAATAGTCTACCATTGGGGATTAACCCTTAAAGTGCGCATCACATCATATGACGTGCTAGGCGTTTTACCAGTCAACTGCTCTTCACGTCATATGATGTGTTGGAGTTCTACGCAAGATTTAAACGGCCCGCGGATACACGGGGTTCACCACACCTTCATCAGGGCTCTTGTAAACAGACGCCATTTTTAAAAAAAATCGTGGGCCAAACTCCCGGGTGTTAGGGGCCTCAGTATCGCTTAAGCTACCAAGCCTGACGCACGCAGCCTGAGCTCACAGCACTGCTGTTCAGCTTGTGACCACAGCATCGCCTAAAAATGCCAAAATATACTTGTTCATGCTATTATGTAGCGATGATATTATTACAGAGGACCCCTGACTGTGATAAAAGTGACCAGGGTTCTGATAATAGCAGGATTGCGATGATATTTAGCGCTGTGCGCCATGGAGGGAGGAGTAATGCTGTGGGAGGGAGGGTGGTGGCGATGTTTTCTGACTGTGTGTGGCCACCTTTTATTGACTGCACTCAGCATACCAGCTTAGTGGTTCGCTATAGTGAACACAAATGTAGATACTTATATATAACGTGTGTATAGAGGGTATAAACAGCAAGAGAAGGTTTGGAGCCACCATTTTGGTGAGGGCGGTGGCGTCGTCTGCACGACGCCACCGTGCAGACGACGGTGTTGTTTACTGGATACCATGATCGTCTTTGGGCACCATACCAGTTTATTTGTACAAATATGGTGAATAAAACAGGTAGATATTTATTTATAATGTGTGTATATAGCGTAATAATGTCACACAGTATTGTTGGAGGAGAAATATTAGTGTGTGTGGCCTTGAGGGAGGCAGCCATCAGCTGACTGTGTTAGGTCCTATGTCTTTGTGCATTTACTCACCATACAAGCTTCGATGTACAGTTATGGTGAACAAAACATGTAGATACTTATATATATCATCTGTATATAGTGAATTATAGCAAAAACAGTATTGTGGGAGGAGAATGTGGGTGAGTCAGATGACTGGAGGGAGGGCGGGAGTGGCTGGATGGTACACGGCGGTCACTCCTCGTTAATTTTTGACTCATAATAGCTACTTAGTGGTTCGTTATAGTGAACAAAACATGCAGATACTTATATATAACCTGTGCTTATAGTGTAATAACCGACAAAGTATTTGTTCACTGATTGATGAACATAACTGAATCAACAATATGCACACCATATTTTTGAGTACAGCAATGATTCACTCATTTTATTATATAAATATATCAAACTACACACTATTGAATAATATTACAGCAAAAAAACTATGAAACATCAATCAGAGACATTGAAATAATTAGATAATTATCTCTTTGTGGCAACTCTGGCCTGACAGCTGGCGAGCAACAGACCGCCTGGGACGCATGCTGAGTCAGCGCCTATAATTTGCCAGATTTCCCCGCCCTATAGTGGGCAATATATGGCACTTACGATTTTTTTATTATTTTTCCCGTGATCAGTGAACACAAATTAACAGGTTAGGAAGAAAAAATAATTTTTTTTTTTCAAAATGACATGCGCCTGTGCGGATAGCAGGATATTAGAGCCCGAGCATGTTAAGGGTTAAAACCAATCTTAATCTCACATCACAATCTGAATGGCTAAACAGCCCCTCATCACTAATCTACAATCTGAAAGGCTATCAGCCCATTGACAATGTCAATACAAATATTATCATCCATCTAAGATAACTATCTTAATCCAAGAATATAGTCTTGATCACCTAATCTCATGCTTTCACTGCAGTGAAAGCAGCCTCAGAAAATCTGAAGGCAATCAAGCGTCTCAAAGAGACTTACTTAATAGAAAAGGCAAAGCCGAGAAAAGAAAAAGCAAAATGCTTCATCACATCATGAATAATGTAGATACACATTATTACAGATACAATTCATCCTTTAAGGAAATCCTTGGAGGAGTACAAGTGTTACATGCTTGTATGACCTACTTGCATGTAATTACTTACCTACAAGTTTTACACACTTGTAACAACATCTTATCACAAAGCCAAATCTTTGATGGACTTCGAGCTTACGTACAAAGATTACGAAGCCGAGGAAAACTTAGATCTCAAGATAAAATCACTAAAAGTGAATCCACGGACAAAAACAAAAATGTCCAAACTGGCAGTCCAAAATCAAGGCAACAAAACTCCTCTTCTGCAAAGTGGAAAAAGAGTAATGTTGGCTCTTATGCTATATCCTCCACAGTTAACAGAACTGTAGGAAATCGAGCTCCCAAGACAGATAAGACAAAAGGAGCAGCAAGTGCCCCAAGATGCTTATTCTGTCAAGAAGCACATAGCATTTATCAATGCACAGTTTATGAAGGCCGTGCCAGTCGAATCAATCGACTGAAATCTCTGAACAGGTGCATCCGTTGTCTACGGAAGCACGATACAAGTGAGTGTAACACTCAATTGCAGAACTGCCAATATTGTAATAAAAGTGTACATCACACAGCACTCTGTGGTGATATCAACACTCAATCCAGATCACTTGCTTCCAATAATCAATCTTCATCCCAGGCAAAGCCAAAAGATGATACCACAACAGCAGTACAATTCTGTACAGTAATGAGTAATGTCAATGCCTCAGATACAGAAATTGTTACAACTGCCATATTGCCTACTGCACAGCTAGAACTGTGTAATGAAGGAGTTTGTATTCAAACTAGAGGCTTTTTTGATCAGGGTTCACAGAAAACCTTCATCAGTAAAAAGATGGCAGAAGATTTACAACTTAAATCTTCAAAGCAAGTATCTACATCCATATCAGGGTTTTTTACCAGTTCAGGTCATAGAACCTTTCCGGTAGTACAACTCATTGTCTGCCTGGGTACATCCCAAAGGACAGTCGAAGCCATAGTAGTTGATAAAATTCCTACTGAAATGGAAGTGACTGGTCTGGCAGCCACAATTAAATTCCTAAAAGAAAAAGGAATTCAATTAGCAGATCCTCGGCTCGATTCTGATTACATAGGAGATATCGGAATCCTGATTGGAGCTGACTATTATCATCAATTCATTCTGTCAGAAGAATGTATGGGTATGAAAATACTCAAATCAGCAGGAGGCATATTGTTGACAGGACCTATACTAGATCTTGAACCTTCAACTCCTGAAAAATCACATCATACAGAAACTGTAATCATGGCCTGACTAGGCAAAGATCAATCACCCTTAAAATCCCCCACATGATTGATGATGGATTGGAATCTGTACATCAATTGTGGGAACTTGATGCTATAGGAATAATTCCTGATCAACCAAGTCCTGATGATGTCTGTGCATACAATCAGTACTTAGAAACTGTACAGTATCATGATGGACAGTACTGGGTAAGGCTACCATGGAAAATCAACCATAAAACCTTACCTACCAATTATCACATGGCTTATAGTCAATTTAAATCTCAATTAGCAAAGCTAAGAAAAAGGCCTGAGCATTTAAAACTCTATCATGAGATTATAGCTCAACAATTACAGAATAAATTCATAGAAGTCGTGAAACACGACAATAAGCAAACAGGCCATTTTTTACCACACATGGCTGTAATGAGAGAATCAAAAACAACTCCTTTACGGATAGTTTTTAACTGTAGCTCTAAATCTGGACCCCAAGGAACCAGTCTAAATGATTGTTTGCAAACAGGTCCAAGTCTAACTCAGAAATTGTATGACATACTGTTGAAGTTTAGACTTAATAAATATGCATATTCAGCAGATATAAGTAAGGCCTTTCTAAGAGTCGGCTTGCAGGAAGAAGATAGAGACTTCACTAAGTTTCTATGGGTAGAGAACCCAGAAGATATCAATAGTCCTATAGTGACTTTCAGATTTCATCAGTACTTTTTGGCGCTACAAGTAGTCCATTCTGTTGCAAGCAACTCTAGATACTCATCTGAAAAAATCATCAAGTCCCTATAAGGCTGAAATCAGTCAGAATCTATATGTAGATAATTTTCAAGGGACAGTTAACAGTACTACTGAACTGTTACAATTATATCAAGAGGCCAACAAGGAGCTACAAGGTGCCAACATGCCACTACAATCTTGGGCCTCTAATAATGCAACATTGAATAATCAAATAGCAAGAGATTACCCTGAATATCACGTACCAGAATCACAAAAGGTGTTAGGTATGGAGTGGGATTTAATCTCGGACTCGATCTCGATCAAATCCGTGCCAGTAAATTATTGCATTGCTACAAAAAGGGATTTGCTTTCACAAGTTAGTAAAGTATTTGACCCACTTGGTCTACTAAATCCTTTAACTATCAAGTGGCGTTTACTGGTGCAAGAAGCTTGGAAGTCTAAAGTTGGTTGGGATGATCCACTACCACTCCAGTTACAAAAAGCTTGGATGGAAATGGCTCAAGAACAAACTTTAGTCGAAAAGATAATCTTTCCGAGACACATAGTCGAGGAAAATGATGAAGTAACACTACATGTATTCGCAGACTCGTCAGCCAAAGCTTTTGGAGCTTGTGCTTACTTAGTGACTTCTAATCAATCATATCTTATCACCTCTAAGGCCAGAGTCGCTCCATTAAAAAAGAGGACTTTGCCTCAGATGGAACTAACAGCACTGCTAACAGCCACACGCTTAGCTGTGCATATCAAACAAGTCTTGTCTACCATGAACATCAAAGATGTCATTATATGGTCTGACAATGAAGCTGTTTTACAATGGGTACGAAACGACAACTGTCCGACTCCCTATGTAAAAAATCGCGTCTCGGAAATTAAAGAAATTTCCGCAGGCTTTCAATTGTTGCATGTACCAACAAAAGATAATCCAGCTGATCTCTTATCAAGAGGTATGACGTTTAAACAATTTGCAAAGGCAGATATTTGGTTTTATGGGCCTAGATGGTTAGTGAATGGCAGTTGGCCTGAACAAAAGCCGCACGTCATCACGACACAAACCATAACTACCACCAGGCAGCAAGCTCAAATATCAGTCTTGGATTGTACTCGTTACTCCTCGCTCATCAAATTAATCAATGTAACACAGAACGTGTTTCAATATCTCAGGAAAAAAGGTATAAAATACACTTTTCCTGATGCACTTATCTATTGGGTAAGACAAGCCCAGACAGAAACTTATGGTAAGAACTATGAAAATCTTCCGCATAAGTTAAAACACAATCTCGGTCTGTGGATAGACCAAGAAAATCACAACATTCTGCGTTGTGGAGGGAGACTTAAACACGCAGATGTTAATCTAGATACCGTGCATCCATGGCTTTTACCAAAAAATCATTGGATCACCAGGTTGATTGTGTTACATACACATCAACAAATCATCAAACATGGAGGAGTGTTAGACACACTCACACAAATCAGACAACAGTACTGGATTCCTCAGGGAAGACAGTCAGTCAAATCAATCTTGAAAAATTGCATGATATGCCGAAGGTACGATGCAAAAACTTGCTCTTATCCAGGGCCACCACCTCTACCAAAAGAACGTGTGGTCCATCTACATCCTTTCGAAACGACCGGAGTAGATTATACAGGAGCAATATATCTAACAGGGACTCCAGATAAGCAACCTATCAAGGCATACATCTGTCTGTTCACCTGTGCTACCACCAGGGCAGTACATTTAGAGGTAACACCCGATATGACTGCTCAATCATTTATTCAAGCTTTCCGCAGATTCGCAGCACGCCGATCATGCCCCAAGCTGATGATTTCAGACAACGGAGCAAACTTGGTAGCTGGAGAAGCATGTCTACGGGAAATCTGTTCCCATCCTGCAGTTACTTCCACACTGGAACAGCGTCATTGCAGATGGAAATTTATCCCTCCAAGAGCCCCATGGCACGGAGGATTTTATGAACGGTTAATAGGAACTGTCAAAAGATCCTTGAGAAAATCTCTACACCGTCAGAAAATCAATCTTCAAGAACTCCAGACAGTAATCACGGAAATAGAATCAAGGGTGAATAACCGGCCGTTGACTTACTTGTCTGATGATCCTACTCAACATGAGCCATTAAGTCCTGCACACCTAATGTATGGAAGACTTCTGACTCCAGTACCATCTCTAGTGGATGATGAGATCAGAGATCCCTCATATGTGAGTCAGAGCGAGTTGGTTCAGGGGTATAAGCATCTGTCCAGCATAATCCAAAAATGGAATGATGTTTGGACAAAAGAATATCTTACATCTCTACGAGAACATCACTATGGGGCCAATGTCCCACATAATATATCTAATCTCCAACCTGGCGATATTGTCTTGGTAGACAGTGATGGCCCTAGGGCTGACTGGCCATTAGGTAAAGTTGTCTCAGTCCATCCAGATAGCCAGGGGATTTTGAGAATAGTCAAGATCCTGTCTAAAGGAACAACTTCCCTGAAGACATTGGACAAACTCATCCACATGGAATCAGTGAGCCAGCTGCAGTTAGATCCTGAGAGACCTCAAGACCTTCTAACTACACATGACCCACAGACTCCTAACAGGCACAATCGTCCACAACGGACAGCCGCACAAAAGTGCAAGCAAAATTTGCACTTGTATTATCAATCCGATGGAGAGTAAATAAATACATATGGTTACTACTGTCCTTAGTATAGGACTCTGTGCCAGTTCTCTCCCTCTGGAAGATGTGGGAAATTTTACCCACCATATCTAATAATCATCTAAGAAATGTATTATTTCTATATCATATCAAATCATATCTATATCATATCTATATCAAATCTATATCATATCAGAATCATATCAGAATCACAATAGATTCACTATATAGCTTGATCCTAGATGACAATGCCACTATCATCACGTACGCCATAGGGCCCTATAGATGCCTACGTGACTTAGTGCATGTTCTTTCAAGGATCCAGAAGCTTCTAGAAGGATTTGTTAATTAAAAATTTATTGGAACATGACGTAGTATCCGGTAGAGATAAAATCGAATCCTTATTAAGAGTCAGTGGTATTATCAAGTACTACTTATAATCTTTAAATCCTATATCTAATTTTATTATAATCACATCATATCTCAATCATAAGTCTAGACTGTAAAAATAATCCATCTATATTCATTGTAAGCTAACCCCTTTTTCAAGGGGGATGGGGGGAGGGCATCTCGGGAGAGAAGCGCCCACCACAGCCCGAGGGCAGAGCGCGGGTCCGTAGAATTACCCAAATCTACCCAAATCTACCCAAATGTACCCAAATCCTCTTTGCATTACGTAAGTAATGAAGAAATATGGTATATTTACTTACTGTAATGTTGGTGCTGCACGTAGAACATGATCAAACCTATTTTCACTCTGAAATAATGTAATTTTATATTGAAATTTGAAGTAAATATGTAGCAGGTGACGCCATAGGAAGTCGACGGTCCAAGCGACAAAATTGTGGAGCGACTTATCCAAGATATATGGTCGCCTGGAGAGTGTTTGCTGCCATAGCAGCCTCCTGTACACAGTGACCCAGTCGTCGCACTTCTTGCTCAAATTGTAGCAAATTTAATTAAAGATATTAACAAGTAGAATGGGTATTTGTAATAATATCTTTCATAAATAGCCACAAAACATTTAATATTTATTATAAAAAATGTGTCTGGATTTAAATCAACTCCACAGGACAATAATTTTGTTACATAGATAATAAAGTTTGTATGCGTTTGTATGCGTTCGCTACTTAAACTACTCGTGTCCTTTTCGTTCATAGAACACCGAACCCAACACGCTCTCTGATATATTACTTAATTAATAGAGATTCACAAATAAAACTTATATATGTATATGTTATCAGAAAGGCAGAGATAAAAATAGTTTTTGTGAATCCATCACAAAGATTATATCATATTAGAGAGGAAAGATATTCATATTTTATACAAGGTTTCTTGGCCGACGTTCTCCCTATCGATGGGAACTATGACCTTTCGAAGATCAATGTTAATTTCATTGTAATAAACGAAATTTTCTGTCATAATAAAGATAGAAATATAAGTTGCATGTTAATACTTTAGCATAAATATAACTGAAGTGAAAGTGAAGATATATGCCTTTTTATAGTTATGTGATGGCTATCTCAGGGAGTGTGAAGGCCTGCAAACAAATGAATCAATTGTGTAATTCCTTTGCATATATGCAAAGTAACATTAAAGTTCTATATGTCAGCATAAACACAGAGCTAGACGATAATGTGACTACATTTCAAGGAAAATATATCTTAAATGAAACCCAAGATATGGTTAAATATATAGCCAATACCACACCATCGCCGGTGTCCGGACACCGGCGATGGTGTCGCTGAACTTCCAATGCATCAGTGTCCTGCCAGGCGGGCAATACAGGCTTCACAATTCAGATAAAATTTGTAATTCGGAGAGATGCGTTGATAAACGCAAAATGTTTTATATTTTAAATACAGATATAAACTTTGTTTTCAGACGTTTATTGCAACAATATCTCAAGTATAAGAACCAAGATATATTTTGGATTTAACAATTTCCTATAAAGTTGCAATGCTACCTTAATTGTATATGATCATCATCATATACAGAAAGAAATTAACTTATAAAATGTCGAGGTAAAGATAGACGTATGTTAATTATGACACAGGATCGCTCTTAAGAACTGCTAAGGCTGCAGTAAATAAAGACAGTATTGAACGGAATCTTGAATTATCAAATAGGTCCCTTAAAAATGTCATTAGACGAGAACTCCAGGATGAATTTGAAGAAAGTAGAACTGTGCAAACTGGAATTAGCAGGTCCATTGTACATCACAATGAAATGTGTGAAGTAAAACATGTGTATGGTGCAAGTAACAAAGTCAGTAGACTAACAGATGTTGTCACAGCTCGTATAAGACTTGGCTACAAGTATCTCTGGCAGTTCGGCTTGTATAGGGATCTAGATGAAGTAAAGTGTAAAGTGTGTGGACAAAGACAGGGACACACACTATCATGGATTGTAGTAAAATTGAGCCATTTAGAGATAAATCTAAGCTCACTCTGTATGATATGGCAACCGATCTTATTACCATGGATAAATTATCTGAAATCCTTGCACTGTATCCACATTTCGCTTCCAGTAGATAAACGACATATGAGATTCAGAAACAAGTAGTGTACTGTGAGGACTAATAATAAACAGAAGCTCCCCTATGACTCTGTAATATCCCCATTGGTCAAACTATTATGTATTAGCGATAAGACCTACCATTAATGTATGATGGCTTACTGTTAATATGTAGCTCTTGAAATAGCACTTACTCTGTAACTAGCTGACATTGTAACTATAAGGTGTAAATGATAGATGTAATTGTTAATGTAATAATCTAAGATGAGGTCTGATAAAGACCTTTTGTGCCCTCTGTAATGCTTTTGCGCTACCGCTCACAGGATGAGTATGGGGTGCACAATAAACTAGCCGCCTTCGGCGGCAACAATCAACAAACTTAATTATAAACCATAATATTATAACTATAACAATTCATTGTGTTGGGGACAGGAAGCCACAGTATATTCATACACGATAGGCTTTTATCAAGGTCATCCTTAAGGTCGAATTACTGACCCCGCCTAGGATGCAACCCCACAACAAGCTGACTAACTCCTGAGTACCTACTTACTGCTTGGTGAACAGTCGCATTACGTGAGAGGAAATGTACCCAACCATTTCTGTCCCGCCCAGGATTCGAACACGGAATCTCGATTGTGTGTCGAGAACGAACACGACTGTAATACTGAGACACTTAAATATATGATGATATGTTTTATATCATCGGAAACATAAAATATATTTGCAAATATTGGTCATTAAAGTATTTTGGAAACAGAGGTGTATTTTAGTTACCTTAATATAGAGCACGAATATCCTGTGACTCATCCTGTGAATGGTAGTTTATTGTGCATCCCATACTCATCCTGTGAGTCCTGTTTACGTGCACCCTATACTCATCCTCTGTGCGGTAATTTATTGTGCAACCCATACCCATCCTGTGACCTGTAATTTATTGTGCAACCCATACTAATCCTGTGACCTGTAGTTTATTGTGCACCCTCATACTCATCCTGTGAGTCATATAGGACATTGTGCAACCCTTTCTCATCGCATGAATCTTTGTTTACTTTGCTCTCCATACTAATCCTCTGCGCGAGTTTCTTGTGCAACCCATACCCATCATGTGAGTGGTAGTTCATTGTGTACACTATACTCATCCTGTGAGCATAGGGTACACAATGAGTTCATTTGTACTCCATATATACTCATCATCAAGAAGTGTATTTTACCAGCATTGTAATATAAATTAAGAATAAAGGCTTAACTGGATTACGGACTCATAATCAAAATAAGAGCCATCACTAATTATCATGACAAACGGCCTAGGCTCAAGTTCAAGTTCAAGTATGTTTATTGAGATAAGCAAGAAATACATCTCAAAGGGATAGAGTAGCTTAGGCTATTTCTACCCCCCTCTACTTCAAGTCCCTCAAGGGGCGCACAAATTCAGTGAGTCAAATACACAAATAACATTACAAGAATCCCATTTAACATTGCAGGTTAATATAGTAAGTACAGCATATTACAAGAATCCCATTTAACATTGCAGGTTAATATAGCAAGTACAGTATATAATTGTCACACTCTTGGGGCAAACTTCTTGTAGCTCCTAAGTATACTGTCTATCATACCATTATCACACATCCAAACAATTTGATGTGGTACGCTATTTAATTCCTTATTTCTATAGTTTTCAATAAGTTGACACTCTAATACATAATGTTCTAAGGTGTGGGCGTGCGGCATACTACATAATTTACACTCCTTATCTTCTTCACTGACATCAACACCGTATTGCCAGATATATTTGTATCCTAATCTTAATCTCATGTAAATTGAATCCTTCCAAGTAGACTTTCCTTTACCATAGGTGAAGGACGAATTTGTATTTATTATTGAATAATGCTTAAGTGTGTTACTACTGTCCACCATTGCCATTCTCTTTATCATTTCTTCACCCTCTTGGATCATCTTGATTCTTGTTTTTATTTGTTTCAAGGTTAACTGACATATAACATCAACAAGAGGTTTTTCAGTGGCTCTTTTCGCTATGTCATCAACTACCTCATTCAACAGGATTCCCACATGTGAAGGGATCCACATGAATCTTACTTTATACCCAGTTTTTTCTAATTTCTTAACATTCTCTCTACACTCTATCACAATATTCTGATATACTGGGCGTCTGCTATTTAAAGACTCTAACGCTCCTCTGCTGTCAATAAAGAAGCAAGCATTTTTACCACATTTAACTACTTCCTGTAATCCTGCTAATACACCTTGGAGTTCAGCCTGCGTTGAAGAGACATTGTCAGTTAAGCGGCGTCCAATAACAGTATCTACAGTGCCGATGTCAGTGTACTCCCTGATCAAGACTCCACATCCTGCCTTCCCATCCCTAGCTACTGACCCATCACAATATACATGTAGAGTGTTTTCTGTGGGCAGTTTTTAATTATACAATCATATGTCGCCCTCAGCTCTCCTATTTCATACATACTTTTTTCTTTTGCAAGGGAGTAATTACTACATCTACATTACAATCCTCCCATGGTGGTGTGACTTTTCTCTTGGGCACAGCAATACACTCTGTAATAACATCATACTTTATAACATTAGAACATAAGTTATTCATATATACTCTCTTCTTCATCATACACTGTTCACTACTTCCCACCTTTTGAACCGAGAGGATTAATTCATTAGCTCCCCCACCTCTCATTAATCTAATGGCAGAGGCTACATTTATCTCTGAAATTCTATCCCCAATACTCTGCAGATTAAGCTCCATCCTCATTATCTCAATCATAGCATTTCTTGGGCATCCTAAGATAATTCTCATGGCTTCATTTTGTACCTTCTCCAACTTGCCCATCCTACCTTTACCAAAACAAGAAATGACAGGTGCAGCATAATCAATAAGAGATCTTACAGTACTCAAGTATATCATTCGTAGCACAGGGACTCCCACTCCCTTTCCACAGCATGCCAAGGCCTTCAGAGGTTGTAATCTCTTCCGACATTGACCCAACAGTCTGTTCATCTCAGCTTCCAAACTCTCATGGGTATATCCAACATATATGCCTAAATATTTATATATATTAACTCTCTCTATATTTTTACCATTTATTTTCAATATAATGGGCCTCCGACTTCTACATTCAAACTTAGTTTTGTTTTCATTAACCACCAGTCCCATATGATGACACAGGTATCCGAAATTGTCCAACACTGTTTGAACCTTTGAAATATCTTTGCCCTGAAACAAAATATCATCGGCATATATGATTGGAGTTACCCCATTTGAGTATCTCTCAGATGCTATCTTATTCATTAGTACATTAAACAGGGTGGGACTCAACACGCCTCCCTGAGGTGTGCCGAGTTCAAAAGACCTCACACCTGACATACAACCTTGATACCACACCTGAGCCTTCCTTTCATAAAGATAATCCCCTATCCAGCGCAATAATCTCCCTTTAACACCAAGACCAGCTAATTCATATAAAATAACCTCTTTGTTGGCTTTATCAAAAGCTCCTTGTAAATCAATAAAAATTCTATAATAATCATTTTCATTAGCTAGACATTTAATAATACAATCAGAGGTACTTTTTCCTTTGAGGAACCCGAACAAATTACTAGACAGCTGATCACCTATTATATATAAAAGTCTATTTAAAATGATCCTCTCCATCATTTTACAAAAACACGAGGTTAAAGACACAGGTCTGTACTCTCCATTGGCTTTAGGGATAGGGATGATCATAGCTTTTTTCCATTTACTGGGAATACTGCCCTCTTTATAACTAATATTAAAGAGATCTAAAAGTGGGCTTTTCGTCATAATGGCAAGTTCATTAAGTATTTCATAAGTTACTCCATCCTCCCCAGGGGCGGTAGATTTCCCAACTTTAATCGCCGTTATTAGTTCTTCTCTGGTAATACCTGTGCAAGTGACATCACCACTGTTACCTGCTGTAAGTATAAAATTCATTCTTAGATCTTTCCAAGAATCTAATGACTCTCTCGTTACAGCGGGTAATGAACTAAGTTTGGCAGCTTCCGCCCATTTATTTACGAGACCATTTGCAATTCCTTGCGGGTCAGGATGTGCAACAAAATTATGCTTTTTACCCCTTATTTTATTTACGTCTTGCCAGATTTCTTTCAAGTTTCTGTTACTCCCAACTTTCTCTGCAAACTCCTGCCAATACTTGCTCCTAATTTCCTTTCTCTTCTCCCCACACAGCCTAGCAACTGCCAGTAAAGCATTCTTCCCTTCCTCAGTCCTACCATTCCTATTCCAATTCCTGTGAGCTCTCCTCATTGTTAATGTCCACCCCTTAAGCATCTCGTCATGTGTATAATTTCCTTTTCTGGGGGGATGCTTTTTTATACTAGATGTTTTCGGTTCAATGTTGCATTAAATACATCTACCTCCTTAATTAAATCTTCATAAAATGCTTCTGCCGAAACTGGCTTATAAGTATCATACCAAGACTTAATATGGCCAACAAGACCCCTTAATTCTCCCTCATTAAACTTTAACCTTTTCCTCTGAAGGCAGGCATGCTTTTATCTACTTTAAGCTGTATTTGTAATGCAAAATGATCACTTAGCATTTCATCCACAGTAAGACAATTCCCCTCTATGCCCTCAGCATTTATCAAACAAGCATAATCTAATCTCCCTCCCCTCAAATGAGTAGGATAGGGCTCGCCCAGCAGCTGAACATCTTCATGTTCCTGCAAAAACTGGTACCATCTGCAACCATTCCTATTTGCTTTACCCCTTGATCCTAAAGCTGGATGTCTGGCATTAAAATCCCCTACCACAAGTGTATCTTCAGAAAAGAAGGAATCTGGCAAGTATCTTAAATCAAGGGAGCTATCAGAGATGTATAGATTAATGAAATTTAACTCTCGGTCCTTTAATTGTATCCGCAAGCAAATACTTTCAATACCTCTATATCTCTGAGGGATTCCAGTTATCTCGACAGGTATGGTACTTTTGACATAACATGAGACCCCCTAGTTCCTCCATCAGCATATAAGTGAAAACCTCTATAGCCATTTAGCCTCAGAATGCTACCATCCCTATCCCCAGTTTCCTGGAGTGCTACTATGTCAATATCCTCTCTAAGAGTATAATAGTGTACATCCACCGCTCTAGTTTTTAATCCATTAACGTTCCAAGATAATATGCTCAATTTACTTTCATCCATGATTAATAATAAAACTACCTTTGCCCTGCCCATCACATTCCATTAGATACGAGATTACCTTAGTAACTTCCTTCCAACACCGTAACATTTTTCTTTCTCCTCACTAGCACAACTACTACTAACATCGAAGGTAATATTATTCATATCTATTTTCTTTGTTATTTCTGTATACCGTTTTACTTTAACTTTTCTTTCATCATTTGTCACAACAGGAGGTTGAACACTGCTAACACTACTAGAAAGTGTATTCTCCTGACTATCCTCTATCATCGTTACCTCATGCACATCATTACTTTCTTCTACGCACTTTTCACTTTCCATTTCACGTCCTGTTTTACTTTCAATTACACGTCCTGTTTCACCACCATCTTCACCCCGTCTACCTTCCATAGCCAATTTTTCCAATGCCTCAATCCTCTTATCTAGTTTTTTTAGATACTCCAAAATTTGATTACCTACCTCAGAGGTGACCATATTGTCCTGAACCTTGTCCTCACAAGGTTTCAGTTTTTCCACTGCCTGATTTACTTTCCCTAGGCTCGCCTTTATTTTCTCCGCCCCTTTCTCCCACACATGATCATAGGGGCTGTCGTTGGCTTCCAGCTGTTCCTCCATGTTCCTCTTGAACGATCTTC